>PHNY01101078.1:23361-37523 GCA_003724115.2 Anethum foeniculum
GTCGTATTATTTACCTGTCATATTCTAGTGTTGAGTTATCACGTCTACTGTTCATACAGCTTCGCAATCTCACCAACACTCACTTTGGACAATATCGGCTCCCGCATTTTTATAAAATCGAAAATTAATATCTTAATTACAGAGGCCTTGCTCACTGTCCAATTCACATACTCTTCAAATTTCATAATTTTTAACCATAATTTTTAACTGAAGCCTTTTTTTCCTCTTCTTGTTAGGGCTGAATGGAGCTTCAAAAAAAAAGAGGTTGGCTTTTTTTTGCTTTTGAAAATGTGTAGATTTGTGATATGAAATGATATGCGCTGTGTATGTCTATAATTCAGCACCCTCTTATTTTCCAAGGCTAGACATAGGTTAGTACATAGATTGGTCAAAGTTTCCATGATGAAGTACATGAATCCTTGTTTTAGGGAAGTATGTCCCTAACTAGGTTCTTAGGTTCTTAAATTGTTTGGTTGGCTTGTAACCAAGTTGGTTTGCATGGCATTTGCATGGATTTCCTAGTTTAATACTTGTAATCCAATATTTATCTCGTATTTTTTTACGTAAGTTCGTTAAATTTCCAAAGTCATTATGGAACATAATTCTCTAATCGTAAAACCTTACTAATTCAAATTCTTGGCTTTGGTATGTTCATGGAATCCATATTTTATATTTCTCCCAGTTATGGTATAATTCTCGTACTCCTTGATATCTTGAAATTATGACAGTTGGTAAAAATAAAAATTTTTGAAAACTATTAAATGTTAGAATTTCATTAATGCTTGCATTTATAATAATTAATTGAATATGTACATCTCGGCTTCATTAAACTAAAAAAATTAACTTTTAAAAATTATATTTATACATATTTTAAAATATCATACATATTATTTATTAGGTTTTTTTGAATTTATATAATGTGCATTTTTAAAACAAATACAAAGGATTGGGCGACAATAAAAAAACACATATATGTACATCCTCAATTAAAAGATATAATTATTCAAAGACTTCAAAAATTAACACGGATTATAAGTTAGTATTTAAAATAAATAAAATATTTGATAACTTTTTACGTATGAAATTGTCCATCACATAATAATTATCGCACTTATAGAAAAATTAAGAAATTGACTAAATTTATTATCTCCGAATTTGTAAAGACCAAAACAGAAATAGAAATTAACCCTGACTATATTACATAAGTTTTTCTTAATTTTTTTTAAAAAAGAACATTATTTACCCGTTGGGAAAATTACACAATGAGTTGTCACCTACAAGACTAATATATACTCCACTATATAAAACCACAGATCTACTGGAAAATAATACCAACCTAGCTAGGATGGAGGAGTGTAGTTGCATGGAAAACTAATACACACTTACACATGTATACAAATAACTTAATAAAAATGACTACCTTAAACTATCTAATAGCTGCTAACGCGCTTCGAGGAAAACTGAAACAACCCGACTTTTCGGACTATTAATTCTAAATCAAAACTAAAATAAAATATAATTTAGCAATTCAAAATTCTATTACAAAGTGCATATTACAAAAGCGCAGCTAACTGTGACAGTACAATAGTCAATTCACTCCAAATCTAAGATCTTCGAATTCTGATGCTATCCAACTCGACCTTATATCAAACCTGAAATATTAAAGAATGAGCAACAAAGCCCAGCAAGCAACTACCGTCCAACGGCTCAAAAATAATGTTTTATCTTTTTCAAAAATATAGCCTAAACATGTAACAGATAACACAGATTACACATTTATACGATAACAAATAGGACAAGATGCGTACGATACACTCTATAACGATTATCAATAGGATGCACACGACATATTCTATAATTCACATATCAAAATTCTTAAACAGTAAATAAATCTCAAAATCATATTCTTATTTCAAAATTCCATGGGGGCTGGTTTACGCTCCTCATTAACACAAAGTCAACAAGGTATCTATGTGTTCCAGGACATGCCTAAAACTAGTTCTATATGGCACACTATCCGATCACCGGATTCTATGATCCGATACATAGTCTAAACCCGAGGAAATTCTATATATATAATCTTTTCTAAATTCTATTTTTGACATCATAATTTTCAGAAAATCAATTATATCAGATATTTCAGAAAAACAAATTTATAATTTAAGTGAGCAATGAAAAGTCACTTACTAAACAATTAAGAACATGTAAGCAGACAATATATTCGTCGCACAATAATATAGAGCAATGAATATTCACTTACTTCAATCACGCAGACAAATAAATTACATTAAAAACATATATTTAATCCTTAGCAACCCATCAAAAACAGCACATATCAAATCTTGATCTTCTCCACGTATCTAATTCTGCCCAGAACTGTTTTTAGCCTTTTTGACCCTCTAAATGATTTTTTTCTTGAAAAACACAAAAAACAAATGTTGTAGAAAACGAAAAGACCTTTCCGAAAAGTTTGGAATCATTAAATTCTGACTTACGATGAATTTACTATGAATTTTACAAGATTGTTGATTTGTGTGTATAAAAGTCCTACGAATTTTAATAAAAAAACGAGGAAGGAGAATATGACGTGTGTGTGTGTGTGTATAACCCTAACTCCTAGCCGAGTAATTATCCATTTTTAAATCTGATCCAAATTTTAGGCCCATTATTATAATTTAATTTTAATTTCTAATCTCTATCAAATTTTAATCCATTTTTCCTATTATTCTATTATTATTATTACTTTAAAAGTTACTGGATATTACATACTACCCTCCTAAAAAAGAATTTGGTCCCCAAATTCTAAATTCACAACAATCTTATTCTCCAAAAAAATTATGACACATCTAACGACTAATCTCCTATTGGTCAAACTTAAATTATGGTCCACTGGAACGCATCCTAGAAAATGTGCTAGTCCCATACCTAACACACTCTGAAGGTCAACCTACTCTTAATACTAACTGTAACAGTCCAAATTTTTGAACTATTATTTCTAAATCAAAATTAAAATAAAATATAATTTACCAATTCAAAATTCTATTACAAAGGTGACTATTACAAAAGTGCAGCTAACTATGACAGCCGAAAAGTCAATTCACTATAAATCTAAGATCCTCGAACTCCAATGCTATCTAACTCGGCCTTATATCAAACCTGAATTATTAAAAAAATGAGCAGTGAAGCCTATCAAGCAACTACCATCCAATGGCTCAAAATCTTTTTCAGAAACAAGCCTAAACATGTAACACATAACACAGAGCACACATATATTCGATAACAAATAGGACAAGATGCACGTAAAACACTATATAACGATTATCAATGGGATGCACACGACATATTCTATAATTCACATATCAAAATTCTTAATTAATAAACAAATCTTAATATCATATCTTATTTCAAAATCTCACGGTTCTAAATTACGGTTAAACTATGCCAGCAACACGGCTCTATATTCGATAATTCGATGGGGCTAGTTTACGTCCCTCGTTAACACAAAGTCAACAAGGTATCTATGTGTTACGGAACGTGCGTAAAACTAGTACCATATGTCACATTATCCAGTGATCGGATTCTATATATGACTCGATATATAATCTAAAACTGAGGGAATTCTAAAAATCTTTTCTAAATTCTATTTTCGATATCACAATTTTCGGAAAATCAATTAAATCAGATATTTCATAAAAACAAATTTATAATTTAAGTGGGCAACGAAAAGTTACTTACTAAACAATTAAGAACATGTAAGCAGATAATATATTCGTCACACAATAATATATAGCAACGAATAGTCATTAACTTCAATCACGCAGACAAATAAATCACATTAAAAACATATATTCAATCCTTAGCAACCTATCAAAAACAACAAATCTCAAATCTTGATCTTCTCCACGTATCTGATTTTGCTCAGAACTGGTTTTTGTCTTTTTGACCCTCTAAATGTTGTTTTCATGAAAAACACAAAACACAAAAGTTGTAGAGAACGAAAAGATCTTTCTGAAAAGTCTAGAATCATCGAATTCTAACTTACAATGAATTTACTACAAATTTTACAAGTGATGTGATAAGTCAAGATGTTCAAATGGCTCCTGTGAAAGTAAGGAGTGAAGACAAACCACCACCTGAGCCTCCACCTTATGTGAATGTTAAGGGAGTTCGTTATTTTAATGGTGCTGAATTTTATCGTTGTTTTATCACAAAGTTTTCCAAAGCTGCACAAGCATTTGCTCAATTGTTACTTATTAATGTTATATTTGTTGTTTTTGTTGATGCTTGTTTGGAGACTTTCTGTTGGATAAAGACAACTAGTATTGATGCTCTTGATATTTTTCGTGGTGACTACATGGTCGAGAAATTAGATATTCCATCTTCACCGGAGTATTTTAGAGAAAGTCAAGCTAATGACTCTAAAATAGCGCTTGTTGGGAGGCAACCCAATGTTTTATAGAAGCAGTTAATTAATTAGATTTTTATTCCTTTCTTTTGATTTTTTTTAGATAGCATTTTTTTTATATCTTATCTTATATTAACTCCCTCAAGGTGTCTTGATGAATTTTTATGTGAAGTGTTTCAGGTTATTTGGATTTTAAATTTTATTTTTTTAGGAAGAACAAGGATTGACAAGGAGATGATAATTCATTGTTGTGTGAAAAAAATTATGTCCGTGGTGTAGGTTTTCCTTCCCGGGATGTGGATCTCTATCCTGGAAGATGTAAAAAAAAAGGACAAAACAAGGATTCCCCCGGTACACTTCTTTCTCCCTACGGGTATGGTTCTTTTTGTACCTGCGCATAAACAAACAGAGAAAAGGAAGGTCGTGGTGCGCTAGTGCTACCTGCGGTGCACAGACCCCCTGGAAGCATATTTTTCATGCACCTGCTGGCTGCTGTGCAGAGATCTTGTGTGTTTAACAAAAAATAATTGTTGTCCTGTGGGCTCGAAGCTGCTGTGCAGAGATCTTATGTGTTTAACAAAAAATAATTGTTGTCCTGAGGGCTTGAATCCATGATCCCTGGCACGAACATCCATAAAAATAATGCAGGTAAAGTGTTTCGAACCCCAGACCTTCAGGTGGCAGAAATTCAAGGTGCCACATTTCAACCACTTTGGCAAGTAAGACTTTGGCTATGCAAATGAAAAGGGAAGTATATAAAAGGAAAAGAGAGGGTCCTGGAGCGTAATTAATTTGGAGAGTCTCCCTCCATAATTTTTTTTTATTTTTATATTTTTCTTTTATATTATTCTTTTTGTATTTTTTAGAAATCTTTTTAGTATCAATTTTTTTTTCTTTTATATAATTGTTCATTGAGGACAATGAACCACTTAAGTGTGGGGATGAGTTCTCGATGATAAAAAAATCAAAAAAAAATTATATATGTTAAAATTTAAAATAAAAAAATTAAAATACAAAAAAAATAAATGCCTAGTCTCGTAGTGTGTTAACAAGGATAAGTACACATCATGTGGGCCTAATTTGCATGATTAGTTGATATGTCATATAGAAACTCATTTGTTGCATGAAGATTCATTATACGTGCTTGCGAAAATTCTAAAACTTGAGATGTGTCTTTGTCAATTTAGTAAGTACTAAAGCATACTTTCACCTAGTGAGATCTTGAGCCTAATTTATGATTGATACATCTTATATATCGATAGATTTTTATTGTTGTGTGTTGTCCATCATGGAGTATGTTGCTCTTGAACTTGTTTTAGACCTTATTGAGACTACATGATATTTGTATGCATGAAAATGATAAAGGCACTAGGATTAACCTCATTTACCTAAACAGTACCCATAAATTATCCCTAGTGAACCCACTTGAGCCTTTTATCCGTTCTTTTGATATTTCACAACTCTAAATGCTTAAACCTACTTGTTTGTTCTTGTCTTAATTTACTAGTAGAGCATTTTGATTATTTGAGGGTTGGTGAAAGTGTAGTGTGGGAATTTCTTTGTTATAGTGTGTTGGTTTGATGGGAATGGGTGTGGTTGGCTAACTACTTCCTCTTTAATAAGTTTGTGGAAAGAAAGAGGAAGAAAAAAAAAGGTGAATTGAATTCTTCTAAAAAAAGTGAAAAAAAAAAAAAGGTTAAGTACTCCTTTGAGACCATAGAGTGGCAATTGTAATATCATATGAAAGGGACGATCCAAGTACATGTGTTGGTATTAAGTGCATTGTACTAGAAATTATGGGGGATCAACTTAATGACTTATTTTTCTTGGTGACTTTTCATTGCCCTTACTGGAGAATTACTTGACTTGAAAAAAAAAATGAGAAAAGAGAAGATATAGTAGAGGTTGTTCATTCATTTGTACAATGTGAAGTGAGAAAGTACATGATAATATGTGCTTAGAGCTTAATGCTTGTGAAAGATTGATCACCTTTAAATGGTCTAGTTTCATGTTGAGTGCTTTAATTAGAAATTAACATTATTCTCTACTAGTTTGTCAAGTTAGCCACTTGTGAGCCTATTTCTTGATATCCAACCCTTCACCTTAGCCATCTTACAACCTTTAACAAAGACCTTTTGATTTGTGCATGCATATATTCAAAGTAGTGGATATTTGGTGGACAACCAAGCTTATGGTAGCGCATGACTTTATTGATTGAACTTGAGCGAATACACTTAACCTATACACTTGTGTGATTTCAGAGTTGTGTGAGCTTTTCTATCCATAGCATGTTACTTACTGAAGACGACTTTGATGTTTTTCTCATGATATTTTTTGTCTATTTAGACAATGTGTGCATATTTGGATAGTTGTGTACAAAGATGTGCATATTGTAAAGACTTTCAGAATTGTGTTTTTGAGGTTTTCATGTGTGGAGTGCTATGGGATGTTGCATACTTGAGACTTGGCAGAAAAAATGGATTTTGTGGGTAGATTCACTATAAACCCTCACGAGACAACGTTCGTCCTACTAGGGCTACCTAGGGGTTTAATGGCTTGTTGCATATGCTCAATACAATCGTGTCATCTACGAAAGTGATGTTACTTAGTTAGGATTTAGCTTTTGTTTAGCTTATTTGTCCGAGGACGTGCAAATGCTTAGTGTGGGGATGTTTGATAGAATATATTTTTATATATATTTTAGATGATCTTTTTCTCATATTAATTGTATTTTGCACTTATTTAGATTTTTATTTAATAAATTTTGATATTTTATTGTATGATACACGGAAATTCTAGACTTGGAAGGGTTTGGAAGAAAATGGCTATTTTGGAGCTAAATTAGATGAAAATTCGGAATTGTTGGGCTACACGGCTGCAATTATTGTTTGGGCCGTATCTTGAGATCCAGAAGTCCGATTCTGACTATCTTACAGCCCATGTGAAGCTTACAGAATTCTCATTAATTCAGTGATGGTCCAATAAGGAGAATCCAATTGGATCAGCCAAGAAATAGAGGAAAACAGAAAGCTACGAATTTTTACAAGAGAATCCTACTCGGTTTAAAAGTCTGACTTGTAATTTGATTAGAATAAGAAAATACTTTTATTATTAGAAGAGAAATCAGATTTGATGAGTTTTAGACACGTACGTATTATTTTGAGTAGGAAATAGTTAGGGTTTTATATACAATGAAGAAAGCCATGAATTTTAGTCTCGTGACAGGATTAAAGATTACAGGTTTTCTTATCTGATTTTCTTATCTATTCTTATTAGCTTAATTATGTTTCTTTCTTTTATTAGTTGTTTTACTTGTGTAATTATTAGTGAGTAGTCATTTTCTAGGGCATAAAAGAGGAAGTCATGTTTGCACTATAATCTTGGCATGATTTTCACAGTAGTATGATTGATTATGCTTAATTCTAATTGATTATGTTTTCATTATTAATTTGTGTAATCGGCCAATATTATGAAGTAATTCTTTGCAAATAGGAGTGATAGATCGAGAGATTTTACTCACTAGAGGCACACATACGATTAGCAGAAGTGAAAGTGAGAGCGGGAGCATCATTGGATTTTTGAGAGCGTTAGTGCTCGGGAGAGATTAACAATTGCTCTAATTACCTAACCGATCAAATTACTAGAACTTATAAATTGTGTAAGAAAATTTCGAGAGTGTTAATGCTCGGGAGAGATTAGCGTACTCTAGTTATGTGATCACATTTGTTACTGCAGTTTAGAAGCTAGTTATTTTGTAAGCATGGTGGACCTGATTGCCCTAGGTTTTTTTATTCATTGTTTAGCTTAATTAGTTTAGTGTTAATTTAGTTTAAATTATTATCTAGTAAAATATTCTTCACATCGTTTTGCTCTTGAAACAATCTATAGTAATTAAGTCGAAATTGATAGAACATGTCTCCTGGTGGATACGACCTGCACTTGCCACTTTGTACTAGCAATAGACACCGTGCGCTTGCGGTTAAATATAAATAAACACATCAACAAGATTGTTGATTTGTGTGTGTAAAAGCCCTACGAATTTTAATAAACAGACGAGGAAGAAGAATATGATGTATATATAGCGATACAAAACCTTAACTCCTTGCTACTAAGTATCCATTTTTAACTCTTATCCAAATTTTAGGCCCATTATTATAATTTATTTTTATTTCCTAATCTTTCTCCAATTTTAATCCATTTTTTCATAATATTCTATTATTATTATTATTAATCCAATTAAAATTACGTGTTATTACATATGCCAGATTCCTTGACTTAGCTGTTGCTTAGTTCACCTCTGCTAGCGGCACGCGGCTAGTGAAGACTCTACCTCATGTTACATTGCTCCTCTGTGAAAAAAGTCTTCTACAATCCCTTCCCATTCCTGCAAGATGTCTGCATTAAGTATCACATACATGTTTGTAATTTTCGGAGCTCACACTTGGCCCAAATCCAAGTCTTAATTCATTAAAATAACCAATTCCAAAAGATAACTTAAAAGTGCTAATAGTAACGGAAACTATACTGTCATCACCCACTATATATAGATGAATTATGCAACATCACTTAATTTCTGACTCTAAATACAACCCTATAAAGAAACATCTGTGGGAATTGTAGCACCAAATTTATTCAACATACATTACTAGGTATATATTAGTGAAAATTCTACCTCTCTTTACATCCGATGTGGCATATTTAGGACATTTCATTTTCATATCCCCAGAATTCTTACAAAATAAATGTTAGAAAATGGAATGTTTAAGTCATATTTTATAAATGTTCTTGATGTAATTTCCGAAAATTAATTATTGAAGCTTGTTCCTTACTATGAGCACTTAAACTTTCATGTTTCGATCTAAATTATTATATTACTGTATTTCAAAAGAAAATTGAGATGAAGTTAGTAGCTTGAAAAAAGCCGTGTGGGTTTGTCCCGTATTGAATTGGTAATGAGTTGGTGGCTTTATATAGTAGTGTAGTGTACAGCTACTAAGGCATGTGGGTGTGCATGGTGTTATAGGGTACCTCGCGTGTGCACACACATACGCGCCGCAGCCGCCTCGTCACGTCACAACACTGATTGGGTCAAGTCGAAGGGCGATTTAGGCGAATGCCTCGGCTTCCAGCATACACGAGGCAACCTGGACGAGAAATTTTACTACATGTTTAATTAAAATGTTTTTTGATTTAATAGTATTTTAATATGAATAATTCTATCAGAATTTATTTTTAATAGGGGCGGGTCAGAGTTTATAAACTCTGATAGCATTATATTCTAATGGGCTAGTACTGGGTCAGAGTTTACAAACTCTAATTGACAAAAATTAAATCTTGATGAGCCTATAACTGAAATTCAAATTCTGAGTCTGATTTTATTCTGTTAAATGTAATTTAAGTCAGAATATTTATTTTAATTAATGATATAATTTTTACGTGTTTATTTTGTATTATATACAGAACATAAACGTTTGAGACAGACACATACAATATAATTGTGAAAACTCTAGCTGCTCTCTCACTCTCTCTCTTTTCTCTCTGCAAACATACATACAGATTATATTGCATAGGTTTTCTGGGTGAACTGAGGTGTAGGTCGCTTGGCAACTCAGCTGTTCTATCATAATTTGTTAAAGCTTCTATAGATTTAAGTGATTTCTTTTTCTCTTGTTCATTATAGTTACTGATTATATGCTTGTTTCGATCTTCGTGTTTGTTTCATGATTTGGTTTAATCTATATGTTCTTGTTAAACCGTTTATACAATTATCACATTGTTGCGTTGTTTAATGTAATATACCTAACAATCTTGAAGAGATTATTTGTTATATATTGTTAATTAGCAAGATGGTTGACAAAACTGTTGCTCCTAAGGTTGTTGCTACTGATTCTAGTTCCGGTTGTACTGCTTCCACCATTGATTGGACTTCGTACCGTTTCCCGCAGCTTATTGATTTATCAGTATACCTGATAAATTCAGTGGGGGAACTTCTTTTTCTCTCTGGCAGAAAAAGATGAAGCTTTGGTTAACGGTAAAGGATCTATGGTCGGTGGTGCAGTATGATCCTCCTGTTGTAGATCAAGCTAAGACTGAAACTGTAAAGGTTCATGTGTTATGGGCTGAGAAGGATGAGGTGGTTAAGGAAGCCATTTTGGCAGCTTTAACGAACACCTTATTCGACTTTTATTCTTCAGAGGCCATACTGCTAAAATTTTATAGAAGAAGCTAAACCAAACCCACAATACTGATTCTCAAGGTCTGGAGAAGTATTCTGTGGCTAGATTTCTTGATTTCAAGATGGTGGATGGTAAATCCATGATTGAGCAAGTGCATGAGTTTGAGATGTTCGTTCATTCTTTGAAGGAGTCCAGAATGGACTTACATGAAAAGTTTCAGGTTATGGTTGTGATTGAAAAGACAGAATGGAGAGATCACGTTGACAAACCTGATGTTGGACATCTCTATGCAGGAACAACACAAGTCCAAACAGGGACATGTGATACTTGCTGAACATGGGAGTAGTTTGAAGGTGAACATAGTGACTGTAGGATAGAATAGGAAATCCTTCTCTAAGAATGATAACACTAAGCCTAAAACTGACAAGAACAAGGCTAAGAAACCAAAGGAAAACAAACCATGTCGGTTTTGTGGACAGGTTGCTCATTGGAGTAAGGACTGTCTAGTAAAGAAAGCGAAGAAAGCTGAGATAGCTCAAGCAAATATTGTGCTTAGACTTGGAACCACTGGTGGACATGTGGCTAACATGGTTGTTGGTGAGGTTGCTACCTCTGAAGCCTACGATGGTTATATTGCCTACAACCTTGTACTACTTTCCACTTATCAGTCACATGAATGGTTGATTGATACAGGAGCTAATATGCATACTTGTGCTGATATTACTCTATTTGTATCTTATCAATAAAGTCATAGAGTGACAGTGACGATGGGGAATGCTAGTGCTGCTCAAGTGCTCAGAATAGGAAACGTGGATCTGAAGTTTGTTTCTGGGCATATTATGTCTCTCACTAGAGTGCATAATGTTCCCAATGTTCATGGAAATTAATATTATAATTTGAAGCTGTTTAGTTAATAGTGGCTTTGAAGTTTCTTTGAAATGTAATGAATTAGTGATAACTCATACTGGTACATTTTTCGGCAAGAGTTACTTGTCTGTTGGTTTACTTTTAATAAATATAGAGATGTCTTGGATATTTTTATTAGTGATAGTGTTGTACTTTCTGTTAATTGTGTTGAATCGTCCGATTTGCGACACTTACGACTTGGTCATCTAAATTTTGTTGCTGTAAAGAATATGATGAATTTAGAGTTGATTCCAAAGCATGCCATTGATAAGAAATCTATATGTCAAGTATGTGTGACTCCTAAACAAATAATGAAACCTTTTCATAATGTTGTTAGGGATTCTGGCTTGTTAGATTTAGTACAAACGAACATATGTGAATTTGGTGGTGTTTTGACTAAGGACCATTATAGATATTTCATTACCTTTATAAATGATTGTAGTAGATATTGTCATGTTTATTAGCTTAAACATAAAGATGAAGCACTAGATAAATTCATTATGCATAAAAATAAAGTTGAAACTCTAGTATGTAAAAAAATAAAGATATGATTATGTTATATGTCATTGATGCCGCCAGAATTAAGCTAGAGTGATCATCAGTTTTTATCATCAGAATCTGATACACGTCATCAGTGATTATTGAATCAGAGTTTATCATCAGAGTTTAACTGTCAAGGTCTGATATGCTACAAATCAGGAGTAATTTTATTGTAAAATCATTTTGGACTATTTCACTTTTTTCAATAATTTTTCAAAAAAACAAAATTACGCATTCTCGTTTTTAATTTACTAGCTAATATTTATAATAATATTTAATAAAAAATAATATGGATATATATATATATGCATTCTCGGGCATATGCGCGGTTATTTTATATTTATCATATTTAAAATTAATAAACAAATTTTATGAAAATAGATTTTAGGTGTATGAAGTGATATAATTTTAATTTGATTTTATTAATTTGAACATTATTATTGAAATATTCGAGATTTTTCTCAAATAGATTAAATAAAAATATATATACGTAAAATAAATAGTATATACAAGTTATTAAAAATAGTAATAAATATTTTATGACCATGGAAATATAAAATAGATTGATAAGTATCTTAATAAATAATACTGATGGAAGATTAAAAAAAATATGAAAAAGTGAGATTTAATAAATAGTGGAAGGAGAGAAAATAGAAAGGAAAAAAATCAAAGAAATAAAAAAAAGAAGATTTAAGATAACTAATAACTTCAATTATCAAGTATTTTTTGTAATAATATTGATGAAAGCTAAGGGGAGTAGGGGACGTTTGTTTTGGGGTATTTAACGAAAGGGAAAGGATATCAATTGAGCTCATTTTTTTTATTGAAAAATCCAATCCCTTTCCCCTTTTTTAGTTTAAGATTTACCTAATATCCTCCCTACCCCACTCTGATATTTGCAATTATAATTTTAATTTTACACATAAAAAATAGATTACTATGTCAATTTCATTTCAAAAAATGAAAATAATTTATAATTTAGCTTTTATGCATTAAAAATAATTTTGATATAATTTATATCTTAATATATTTAAAAAATTTATGATGTTATTAAATAAGAAATTTATTAAAATATAATAAATCATATTGTTAAAAGTATGATTATATATAATTTGAGATTTGATAATATCATTTCTTTCCTTTCCCCTTCTTTCTCTTTCAGAATTTCATTTCATTATCCCAATGCGAACCAAACACCCCTTAAGATTTTGGGAGATAGTGAATGAGAGAATTTTAGTAGAAGTAAAGAAATGTTGGAGAAACGGAAAAAAGAAAGAATTAGTAGAAGTAGAACGTAGAGGGTCTGACGTATGTTTCTTCGAGAGCACATGTTTATTCTGTCCCCATTTAACAACCATTTTTTGATGAATGAATGGATTTTGATTGGCATTTACCCTCTGTGTGACATATGTTCCTTTGAGAGCACATGTTTATTGTGTCCCCATTTAACCACTTTTTGATGAATGAATAGATTTTGATTGACATTTACCCTCTGTGCATGTCAATTCTACCAATAAAAATAACCCAAACTTATAAATTAGATTTGTGTTATAGATAATATATAACTATAGAGATAAATTTAAGAAGAGAAGAGCTACATATTAGAAAGGGAGATTATCATACTTCTTTCCTCATATCTCCAACCACAAATTACAAGGTTTATATAGGACTACAATATGTAAGTTACAAGTGAATGAAAGGTTACGAGATGTGTGTAATAATGAAGGAAGGTGTAAAGCTAAAAGTCATCCACTAAATACATAACACTCCCTCTTGGATGACTCGTATCAACAACATGTCTCATTAAAACCTTACTAGGAAAAACCATGTGGGAAAAACCCTAGTGAAGGAAAAAAGAGTACATGTGTTGTATAAATAATAAAATACCATGACTCCCCCTCATTTGAACATTTATAACACTACTAGAAATACTGCCACCGATGTTAAAAATCTTTTTAACATCAATTTATTTTAAAACGATGTTGAATACTTTTTTTGACATCGCTTTTAAAATCCGTTGTCTATATTCAGTTTTTAAAAAATTACAAGAATACGTATCTCACTTTCCCCCTGCATTACTCAAATGTTTCCCCCCTTTGAATAAAATTTTATTTCCCCCCTTAACAAATTTTGTC
>PHNY01101154.1:1295-11324 GCA_003724115.2 Anethum foeniculum
ACCAACACATATTTCAGGTCAATATAAAGTGCATTCCAATAAACAACTTTGCAAGTATCTTCCTAAAGAAATAACTACATCAACCACCAAGATGATCGTACGATATTTTTATGAAGACTATAGATGAGAGGATACTGAATCAGCGTTAAAGTTCCTAGCTGTAGGTGTAGGTGTAAGTTGTAACACCAGATTTCTATTTTCTTAAACTTCTTTTGCTTTTTTTTTCTTTTTTACATTAACATAAATATCCTTAATAACTTGCTCGAGCACAATACGAACTTTACCTTCCAACTTCTCTACACTCCTTGTTATATAGACCACAATGTGTATATTATCAGCTAAGGCTCTTTGAGCTAAGACTTTGCCCGCAGCCGCACAAGCAGCTCCATTCCTTCGCGACCCCAAGCCAAATTTCATGTCCCTGGATATTGAATTTGTGACAACAACAATTTTGATAGTGTCTCACTGTACAAGGCATTAACGCGGAGAAGCATGTAGACTGAACATTGAGCATTAAAAAGTTAAATGGAAACAAAAAATATGGGACGGAGAAGCATCTTCCATATTCAAAGATAATATCACCGTGGTCATTTAACATGAGCATCTGCAAGACTGAACATATCAAAAGGGGTTTCTATTACAGTGAACAAGTAAGGTTGAGGTGCAACGTGTCATGATCTTAATATTAACCAAAGTAAGACAAGACCCAAGTTATGGAATGCGAACTGCAATATACTTAAAGTAAAACAGTAGTCCAACCACTTAATTTAAAAGGTAAAGAATGGCCACATTTATACTCGGATCACAAATCAAAAGATTGGGCATAATATTTAGTGAGCAGGGAGACTTTCATCTTTACGCTACAATGTAGATAAATCTGCAGGGCTGTTGTCTCAGAAGATATTACAACTTGCTAAATTAAGAAAGAAATAAATTAAAAACAGCAACTTTATTTGCACTTCACTCTAGTCTCTGTTTGAAATATACGGGTTTGCTTTACTTCCATGCTTCTGTCATTATGCAATAGCTGCAGATTTTAGGAATGGAATTAAATTTTCTGTGAGACAATAAAGCAGAAAGTAAATACAGATAATACATTGAATGTTATGACTCTCGACTGTTTTTAACTATTACTCCCTCTGTCCCCCTGAATTCTATACATTACTTTTTGGCACGCTTTTTAAGACTCATTTGAAGCATAGTTCCATAACTTTAAAAAAAATAAAAAAAAATCTGAAAAAAAGTTTAGACGTTAAACTTTTATTCAGAAATTTTTTTTTTTAGAAAAAAATTATAGAACTATCCTTTATATAAGCCTCGAAATGTGTGCAAACAGTGAACGTATACATCTCAGAGGGACGGAGGGAGTAATTATCATTTGTCCTAGTGGTCATGTATCCATCCTCTAGAGCCTAAACTCCAAGCCTAAACTCCAAGGAACACTAAAACAAAGCAAAACTCAAAACCCACTGTGCAACTAATTGGCTAGTTGCACGTGAAGAGACCAAATTAGACCCCGAGTAATCAAGTGCACATTCTAGAAAACCTTGCCCTTCTTGTTGGTTAGGGTAAGAGCTCTAATTAATCGAAGGGTTATTAAACAAGTATATCACTCATTCCATCAATATATATCACTTTTTTTATTTCTTTCTTTTATTTCTTTTAGATAATGGTCAATTACAAAATTTAGATACTCACGCCCTAACTCTCTAAGATTCAAACCTGAACCTTTTATTACCAAATTAAGTAATAAGTATAGTGACTATCGATGTCGGTTCGAGTTGTTACTAAGGTGATATATTTTGGTCAAACGAGTGACCCACTCGATGATAATTTAAATCAAATATTTACTGATTTGATACTACTAATTAGTAACAATATATGTCAAATTATGTATATTGAAAACCATAGTAAAAAACATTTTCTGAAAGTGAAATAAGTATCTACAAAATATGGTTAAAGAAGGGCCTGCAACTTCTTCAAATAAAAGTCTCATGGCAGAAATTAAAATAAGGAATATGTTACCTTCTGTAGTGCATGTTCCCTTGCCCCATAACAAAGTTGTGCATGAGTAGACAAGTGGTCATCCATCTTTCCTACAGATAACATAAGGGAGTGTTATCAGCTGCTTGCATTGTTAATATGTGCTACTTGTATTATTGTTTAACACTTTACGATTTTACAACAATGGTTCATTATACTTTTCTCCTCTTCTAATCGATACGAAATTCTAGATTTTGAATCTAAAAGGATTTGCTTCTTTAATAATGTGAAAGTCTACATTGTACACTACATAAAAAGCTTCCCTGCAAGTTTTTTTTTTTACAGCTAAAGTTTAGTGAACTTGACTAGAAACCTATCTTGCCTGGACCGAGCTGGAAGCGCCTAACATCAAGTCAGCAATTTATTGTAAATTTTGATGTTTTTTTTGCCTAACATCAAGTGTCGAGTGTTCATACCCACATTTGAGTATCGAGTGTCTAACACGGGTACTCGAGCAAAATAAGGATTTAGGGTAACATAGCTAGGAATAGACCTACATGACACTACCAGTAGAAAAGGAGCAATATTTAACATATGAAAGTCTGCCTGTACCTGCATATAGCATATCATAATTTTACATCAAAAAATCGGATTGGGAAAACTGGTCAACTGTCAAAAGTAAACTTACTTTCGCTTTCTTCGATCTACACCGTCATTCCTAGGATCATTCGTTGCACAATAAGATCCGGACAGAATAGCATATTGCACCGGAGAAGGTTTTGCTCTTGCAGCTGAAGTAGGAACCAGAGAAGAAGCAGTAGTAACTACTAATGTAGCCAGCGCTGGAGGGTGAACAGTAGCTTGGGGCGTAGCAACAGGTTCAGGATGGGTTCTTGGCATGACATGCTTCAGCTGATTGTTCCTATAGTTATTCCAAAAATAGTACTGCTGTCTGTGTGCCAAATCCTTAGATTCCAAAAGGTCAAAATAGCACCAGATACCAGAATTGTATTGGCCTGCAGATTAGAAGTGCAGGGCGAAGCTTTACTTTCATAAATGTGCCAAGTAATCAGTCTATCACCCTAGTGCATGGTAATTTACATTATTTATCCTCTTTACAATTAAAATGTATCAAACAGTAAAATACATTAGTCTGAGCTATAACGCAGTACATGCGCTAGCCTTCTGTAATATGGTTAAATTGAAGAATGAATGATCTCGGTATTATTATTTAAAAAGAAAAACCAATGACACAGTTGCCAAATAATAGATGATGTAATCTAGAGTATTCAGTAAAAAAAACAAAAAATTATAATGACAACAATAGACAGTAGTAGAAGCAGCTTTAGATTGGTGATATGTATATACATAGGCCACAACTGAGAACAAACTTGCAGAGAATGAAGAAGGAAAAGATCCCGTATAGGTGACTTTGAAATGTACCTTGTTGGCAGGATGTGCATTGCTTTTTAAAAAATTTCATTTTGGAGAAGCTCAAGAAAAAAGATGCAATGTGGATACCTATACCTACCAAACAATAGTAGTTAGCAGAAACATGGATGATAATGTGATCAGGAAGGAACTGTATATATAACTCGCATTTTAAATCTTATAAATTCTGGCCTTTGCCAATACTGAAGGTATTTTAGTAGCCAATGGAAGCTTCATCTTCAAGATATTTGTTTTGAGCCGAACCTGGGGTCAGAGTTCTCATATCAAATTAGCAATAAATTAAAACGGGAATCAAGGAAAACGAACAGATACTTAAGTCATCCAAGTTACAAAGCTGAAAGATCTAAATGACCTGCTTGTAAATGAACTCAATTATCTAGTCTTCTATGACTGACAGACCAAAATATATTCCCTCCTTCCTTGACATGCTGTAATAAGCTATACAAGGTAGGGTAACCTGACAGAATCACTATTGAACTGAAAGAGTATAACACCAATACTACATTTCCATATAATCTTAACAAGAATAGATATCTTAATGGCAAAAAAATTGATATAATTATCCTACTCTGTTCTGAACTAGGCTCTTGACTGGAATGGTTTTTTTTTTTAGTTATATATTCGAAGCTAGATGACTCGAGTAATTATTCACATTTACCAATAACAAAAAGATCATCATCCTGAAATGGGGCAGTAACAACTTCTTTCATCCTTTACCCAATTACTTTGGCTTCATCACAGAAATTAAACAAAATAAACAGTAAAGATAAAATACTAAACAATACAAACATAACAAAAGAATAATTCATTTAAACATGCAATAAATATAGATTGGATTAGCGACACAAAATTCCAATTTCAGCAAGAACTGTTGGTACTCGTCATCTTCATCCTTGTACATGTTCATCGGCCTGAAACAGTTTGCTTCAGAGATTCATTTATTAGATTTATGATTCATTGAGACTTTTTGTGGTATAAAGGACAGAACCGGAAAGCTTATGACGATGGTATACTAACTTCTCTATCAAGACTTTAGTTCATCACAACAAAATGTCCACATAGAAAAATAAGAAACATGCAAACTGAGGATTATTGAAGGTCCCTTCCAAATACCCCTTCCCGACAAGATGTAGCTTTCATCTTAAAAACGATAATTGCATCAAAACCAATTATAGTTTTGTTTATTTCTAAAAATATTGTGGTTCATGTTATAGTCAGTTTAGTTTCTTGGTTGATTTATTTTTAAGGATTCCGTCTTGAACCCAAGCCTATATATCTCGTCTCTATTTTACATGCTGATAGTAACGGTGTTTCTACTTTGTAAGCAGGCAGTTCCACAGTTTATCATCTAGATAGAAAGTTCCCAATACACGAAAGTGTAATGTGTTCATCACTTCATTTCTAATTCTTAAAATTTTCTTCAAATAACGCTCAGACTTCACATCCCTCGTTTTGTTTAAGTTATGTAAGTATAATATGTTCAAATTAAATAAATGCGTCTTTTATTTATTTAATAATGTAACGTGTCTTGAAATAATATGACAATCTTAGTAACGGAAATGCATCTACAATGTTTAACCAACAGTTTATATCAGCAATTTCAATAGAACAGTGATTACACAATAGTCAGTAGCTGCTTTATCAAGCATTGCAACACACAAAAACAGAATAACTTGTTTAAATACATAAGAAGAAGATTAAAATAACAAAAACGGAAATAAACGCGTATACGGATTTAGGCCAGGGTTTCCTCTTGATTTATGAATAAACTTGCTACATGTACATTCAATTCCTAAACCTGTCTCCCGTTTTCGACTGGGTAGGGAGGCGGTACAGAATGCCAAGATGGTAACTGAACTCACGGATTCTGGGAAGGATATCCTGTCTAATGAAATTGCCTATCTTCATCCAGTTGAAAATGTACCAAAAACAGGATACTAGATTCCAGGATTTTTAATCTAGGAAAGATTCTTATGTGAAGCTTTGGGAAGGGGTAGTAACTCCAGATAGTTCTCTAATACTTGCAAGAAGCCATGGAGAAGGGGATCTTCGACAAGGTCGCACGAGTATATGTGGGCCATACACATTGCAAGTGATAGAATTACAATAAAGCCAGTCAACTGATTATAGTAATTACCAGGGTTGAAGGATGCAGTTCCGAGAGGAAGATGCATGCTGTGCATTCTACCAAAATTACAACCTTGGCAGTTGATATTATTTCAATCTGTTTCGAAAGACCATTGGTGATCACATTTACCACTCATTCATGAGGTTGTTAGAGCACAAGTAGTCCTGCCTTTACTCTGTATTGTAGGATGCACTTGATCAACTTGAGAGGGGCAAAGTTGAAAACATTGTTGGAATAGATCCGTGTTGATAGATTATGATACGATGCAGAGCCATTTCTTCTTATGTGTTCCATGTTTCTTCAAGATGCTGCATCACAACATTGACCCACTTAGCAACAAGCCTGCAGCTTGTACAAAGTGAAAGATCAAGAAACATTCTTTGGTTAAAATTATGTATTCTTCTAAGTGTTGCGTGGAGGTAAGAATGATGAACTTTCAAAACTGCATCACATCATCAGAGAAGTAGCAAGATCTGTAGATCTAGTATTGCAATTCTATCGCGTCCATGTGCATTGCCAACATTTACTCGTGTCACCTTCTCCAAGATATCCTTATCTATGTCTCCATCCCCACTCCCGGTTTTCCATAAATGCCAAGCATCAGAGGACTATATTTAGTCACCGCCACTTCCCATAGCTTCCCTTAAGCATCTTGTCTAGATCAAAATTCCTAGTATCCAGAACCAGTTTCTACCACATCTTCAACTGGATGAAGACCTACAATTTCATTAGGCACGAGATCCTTTACGGTGCACTGTCTTCCTACTCAGCGTAAATGGGAGACAGATTTAGGTACTAAATGGCAAGTGACGATTCAAAAATCAATTACAAGGGTGTCTAACATACAAAACATAAATCAAAATGAGCCTAACTAAAAACTTGCTCAAAGTCTATTACAAACTATCCAACTACATAGTACTAAAAAAGCTCAAAAGAACAAAAAAAAATTACAAAGATGATATATACATGCAGTACAACAAATATATTAAAAGTACCTGAAGTCACCTGTAACTCATCAGTTGAGTTGGGTTTCCTTTTTTCATCTGTTTATGCATTTATTTAAAGAATGAATTAGGTTTAAAATATTAATCTTATGTTTGGTCGGGGTGAATAAGATGAAATTTCAAGTATAAAATGATTAAATTTTTAAATTTTTTATTTTTTTAACCCATTTCATTCCTAATCACCTAAACTATAATCAAATATTTCAAATTTAAGATGGAATGCTATACTCCTTAATAATCCCATTTTCCTTGCAGTTCTCATCATAACAATTTTATATTTCTAATTTTTCTTTTTCAAATTTTCTCATCAGCTCCTATTTATTATCTTTAATTTCATCAATTACATTCGTCCCGGCCAAACTCAACCTAACCGTTTTTGGGCTTTTACCATTATCAATAAGTCATGCTCGGAGATTGATACAATCCCCGGTTACGCATATGCAGCACAAGTAAAGCCCTTTGATATGACCATTGGCCCACAAAGCCCTGATCCACCATCAGAAAGAAAGATTAAATTTCAAATCACGAAATATTTACGAATCAAATACTGATTAAATTTATTATTATCAATATTTTTTATTTTTTATTTGACCAAATTTGTTAAAATAAATTTGTATAGTAATTTCACTTATTGCGAATGAAAGAGATATTGCTCGATATGCAAATACTTAATATTGCGGGGCATTTACATTTTTTGAGCCCGATTCACCCATATGCTGATTCTGAACCCTAACTACTATATACGTATCTCACGTATGTGTATCTGCTTTTAAACATTAAAAAATTTCCCGTTGAAAATTGTACCAAAAAAGAAGGTGAAATATCATATAACATCTATCTGATGTATTTAATCTCGATCAATAGTGCATAATTTAGAGAATTTGAAACTTATAACATACTTCAAGGAACAAAATTCTGTTATATGACCTTCTTTTCAAGCTGCTTTTTTGAAAGTAGGGTGAGGCCCTCGACCGAGGGAGGGAGAAATAGATTTACAATGAAAATTCAGCAAATTATCATAACCAACCATCTAATTTCTCATGCACGTGTATATATACATGAATGTTACATATTTAATCAAATATTTATTGTATAATAAAAATAAATATTGATATTATAAAACAAGTAAATATTGCTTTATTATGAATTTACCGAAATGTTTTGTAAATATCAATAAATTAAGAAGAATGATTAAACATGTAACAAGTCACTACGACTATACAAATTATATAGAAAATCCTTTATTAATATTGAGAAAAAGTAATAATATAAGGATTAAATATCAAACACATGATTTATTGAATTTAAATGTATCAAGTACCTGACTCATTACAAATCTAACTTAATATAGTCACTGATTTATTTTTTCTTTATCAATTGTCAAGGTCAGCTAAATTTTTAATAATCAAATAAACTGATGTTGCAAAATAGTGATATGAATTTGGTATTAATTATATTTTAACCTTAAAAACAAAAAATTATTATTTACACACATACATACAATACTCACATCTACGGTACATTATACTTATAGGTCGATGGCCACGACGGCACGGTCAGCTTTTTCATTCACCATTTTTTCAATTATCTCCTCATCTCTTCATCCCCTCTCCCTTTTGTTCATTTATCTTTTTCTCCGTTATATTTCTCTTTTTCTCTCGTTTCACATAAATACCCGGATACACAATTACATATACTTATTTGTAAATTTCTTTCCCTCATTGTTCAGTCTCACCATCATCGACAACCACCACCACAACAACAATGGTGGATTTCATCTCCATTGAAGCTCGTTTCTAATTTAATATCTAATTATTTTTCAAAACAATCAGTTCATCGATTATCAAAGTTATACCACAAAAAATTAAATTTTGAAATATCTTCAAACCATAAAATTAATATATGAAATGAAAGATAAAATCACGGACTATATTAAGTTATGTAAAATAAAAATTTATGTAAAATTTAAAGACAAAATAAAAATTTATGTAAAATTGACCTGATATGTGGTCGACTTTAACGATCGATATAAAACCTTATATATACCTACTTTAACGATTGATATAAAAGAAAATAATAAGTAATTATATTTAATCAAATTTGCAATTTTACTTGATACTGTTAAACCCAGCCAATTTTATTTCTATTATTTAAACCTATGGTATAAATCTATATCTATACTATACTATTATAAGCAAAACATGGTTTCGTTTAGTTGGTTGGTTAACACCTTCCAAAAAAATTAACACTACTTTCCAGTATATACAATTCAATATAATAAAAATTAAATTAAAAATTAAAAGTATTTATAAAAACAAATACGGTCATAGTAGTATTCTGCTGAACAACAAACACTTAAACATTATAAACTTTTAGTCTCAATGTATGCATGACAGTGATAGAAGTTCTTAAGAATTCGTCTAACATAGCTTAAAAAATTTACATATTCACAATTTCGAATTATTTTTTATTTATAAATATTATATAAACAAAAAAATTACAATTGTTATAATTAGTCTTGCATCGCACGGGTTATAGGCTAGTATTCTAAATGAACATAACATTACGACTAATTTATTATTAAAATGTTTCATTTTGTGAGTTTAAGAAAATAGTATTATAGAAAAATATATAATACCATTTATAGGAGGTTTGTCTCCTCACTCTACTCAATTAGATTTGTCTCCTCACCTAGGTTTATCTCCCATAATTGTAGAGTTTCGTGAATTCAAAATATCAAGTTTTGAACAAGATCTTCAAAAAAGATTAAGTTCGAAGCATCAAAGGTCTTCAATATGATAATAGAAGTAGCTGGGGGCCTTTGTGAAACAGGTTATTCATATTTTGAGTGAGGGTAAGATCGTATATCATATTCCCAAGACATTATGCTGGATATGTTTGGTTGGTTTTGTATAATGTCATTTATAATATTATTTTTTTGTTACTAAATCATAGAAAATATATATTATTAATTTTCAAAAATTTATTAATGAAGTTAAAATCAAATTTACAACTAGTCACAGCATTATATTTTGATTAAAATTTATTAATAAAATAAATAAATTATGAAAATACATAAATAAAAAAATGACTATAATACACATGTACCCTTATCCCTCATAAAATTTACGAGATTATAAATTTGGGCCCTCTGTCAATTGCCGACCGCCTCACAATCAGTGTGTTGTGTTTTAATCGTATCTCTCTCGTGTCTGAGCTTCACCCCAAATTTCAAAACCCTAGAAAAAGACCCAACTCAATTAAATTAACAAATGGAACATCATCAAGAAGACCAAGATCAAGAACATGAAGTATATGGTGCTGATATTCCTGATGAAACTGATATGGATGCCGATGTTGATATGTCTCGCCTTGATGAAGATGAAAGCGCTTCTAAGGTTATCTCTCTCTCTCTCTCTCTCTCTCTCTCTCTCTCTCTCTCTCTCTCTCTCTCTCTCTTCT
>PHNY01101154.1:11344-34055 GCA_003724115.2 Anethum foeniculum
CGAGTGTGTTGATTAGGAATTGGAAGATATGAAGAAGAGATTAAAGGAGATTGAAGAAGAAGCAGGAGCTCTTCGTGAGATGCAAGTGAAAGTCGAGAAAGAGATGGGTGCTGTACCAGGTCTCTCACTTGACATACATTTTTCTGCCCTTTATCTTATATGTGTATATGCACATGTTGTGTTGCCTTTATGTATTCATGTTGTGATTCCGGAAATTGTATACAGTTTGTTAATTTCTGGTTAATTTGTTTTATGGTGAACTTAGTTGTGTTCCCCACACCTCTTCACTATAATCTTCGAGGTGAACCCAGTTGTGATTGGTTGTTAACTGACTCTACCTATGGCAAACAAAAGATGCTCAAGCCAAGATAACGATCTAATTAATTTAAGGTCTCAAGTAAACTGTGATAACAAATAGTAACCATGTTTTAAGTACTTATAGTTTCTTATATTTTGCAAGGGTTATCTATGGAGTTGGTACCCAAAACACTAGTTTTTGATTGGTAGGTTATTCTCTAGTTGTCTACCTATCATAAATTTTTATTAGGTGTTATTAGATTCTCTACTTGGAAAAGCAGGATAAAGGAGGAAGCATTTTGAACGGAAGACTGAATTTACCTTCCACCATGGATATGCTAAATATTAAAGTGACATTGCTGCAAGACCACGTTCATTGATGCCACCTGCCACCTAGCATGAACAATGAATAAGATGCTTGACAAGAGTATTCAATGACGATATTATTGGTATACATGCTTGTCAAAGCATAAAGGCGAATTGTGACGCTAGCGGACCTGATGGGCGATGCGTGCAGATTAAGCTAGGGTTTCTGTGAATACTTGATAAATTCTTCTCCAAAAGATATATTAGGATCAACAAAATAAATAATGAAAATCAAAGGATTAATGATTTACAATGATTAGACTTTTATAGATAACTGAACTACACTTCTAATTATAATCCACTGTAATCCACATTGTATTAAAAATAACTAGACTACCATCTTATTGGGATTTCAAAGCCTTTTGTGTTGTTCCCAAGTTGGTTGATTCCGTGGGCTTCTTTTTTCGTTGTCCTACTTTAGGCCTAGGCATGGTTTGACACTCACCTAGGCTTAGACATCCATTAAGCGAATCAGAATCTTGGCTAATCAACCTTTAATCCATGCCAAGAGATTCCAATTTGATGTCTAAGCCTAGGTGAGTGCCAAACCCCGCCTAGGCCTAAAAGTAGGACAACAAAAAAAGAAGTCACATAATCAATATGGGAGCAACACGAAAGGCTTTGAAATCTCAATAAGGTAATAGTATATTTATTACTTATTTTTAGTACAAGATACGATATGAATTAGAGTGGATTATAATTAGGAGTGTAGTTTAGTCATCTATAAGAGTATTAAAAGTAATTAATAAATATACTACGAACTTATTGGTCTTTGAAAGCCTTTTTTATCGTTCCCTAAGTGCTTCTTTATCCGTTATCCTACATTACCTACGTGGGTTAAATCGCTTACTCCGCTCACCTAGGCGTAAGATTTCATAGGGAATCTGAATCTGGTGTTCATAAATGTACTTGTATCTATTTATATATTTTTTGCTAGGCGTATATATTATGTAGTTGGTATACATATAAATATTATACTTTTCTTAATCTCTTTTTCAAATGATCTCTACCTTCTTTCTTCTTTTTCTTTTTTGTTTTTGGGGTTTTTTTTGCTATATGATCTCTCCATGAAACGGTTGATCTTCACACTTTGACTATCTAGATTAGTAAGAATGATGTTTGGTTTCGGTTTCCAGTGTAAGAACCCCATATTATTGCTTAAAGTCCGATTTTAGGTCTAAATCGCACCAAACTCCACCAGGCTCACATCTCTACATTAGAGTAATATACAACAATGACCCAACACCTCTTGTAAATTTGGAGTAAAGTAAATTTTCTTAGGATTAGAATTTTGTTATTCTAATTTGGATTAAAGTAAACATGAATGATAGTAACAATTATGGCCAATATTATTAAAGTTTATATGTACCCAATCGTATTTAAGGCAAAAGGCGAGATGGGGGTTTAAAGATATAAATTGGGGTGCAGCAATTACGTAATTCGGAAAATATATTTTTCACCCACTTGCGGCGGCGGCAAGATATGTCATGTTGGTTTAACTTTCCATACATGTTAAGACTACAAAGATTAAACTCGACGGAGAGAAGAATGAGATGTAGAATGGCCAACTCCGAATATATATGAACAATGGAATATATGTGAAACACCAAATCAAATCAATATGAGCACCACAATCTCGGTATACCTTTCTAATTTTCTCTTAAATTATCTTTAACAGTTTTCAACAAGCAATTTAATTTTTCAAAAAGTTTTCTTCCTTTTATCTAATCTCTCCACAATAGATATACTGGTTTGGGTCTAAATCTTGGGTACCTCATTAATTTAATTAATATCAATTATGGCATACTTCTCTATATCTATTCATGGTGCGTTTATATTTGGACAGATTTTGGTGTTCAAATCAGTTTAATGCTTCAAGATTTTTACAAATGTTACATTGTATTTATTAATTTAATAAGCTTAGAGAGTTAAATTAACACGTGGATGCTAAATTTTACAAGTTAATTTAACTTTCTAAACTTCATTTTAATGAATATAATGTAAGATTTGTAAAATCTTGGAAGTACTAGCTTGATATTAACACCATAACATGTCTAGCTATAAACATGATACAAATATATCTACAAAGATATGCCATAATTATTGACATTAATGTATTGAGGAGTCAAGATTTGGTGTAATAATTGTGGCGAGATTAGATATCGAAGAAGGAAATTGCTATATAAAAAACGGTTTGAAAGAACTGTTGTGATAATTTGAGAGAGAACTAGAAAAGTATACCAAGATTGCGGTGCTTAAATTGATTTAATGTTGCACATATATTACATTGTTTACATATATTCGGGTTTAGGTTTCTATATTCCATTATTCTCACCATCTTGTTTTATCTTTGTCGGTTTTAACATGTATGGAAGGTTAAACCAACATGACATATTTGGCCGCCGTAAGTGGGTGAAAAATATATTTGGATCAGGTAATTGCTGCTCTCCTCTTTAATCTTAAACTTCTGTGTTGCAAGCCAAATCTCATCCATACCTTTGGGATTTGAAATTAACAAATGGTTTATACATTACATATAGCCGTATATGATTTTTGAGCTGATTATTGATTAATTTCTTTATTTATTATGCTTTTTTAGATTTTTTACCAAACCAAGGACAAGATTTCAAAAATAATCCTCTGTGTTTTTATTTGAACCACTTGGAATATGGAACTGGCTAATGATTAGAATTATGACCAATATTATTGAAGTTTATATTTACCCAATTGTGTTTGATGTGATGGGCGAGATGGGGTTTAAAGATATAAATTGGGGTGCAGCAATTATGTGATTCGAAAAATACTTTTCACTCACTTATGGTGTCTAGATTTGCCATGTTGGTTTATCCTTTGAAACATGTTAAGATCGGCAAAGATAAAACTCGACGGGAAGAAAAATGGAATATAGGATGCCAACTCTGAATACATGTGAACAATGTAATAAATGTGAAACACTAAATCGAATCAATATGGGCACCACAATCTTGGTATACCTTTCTAATTCTTTTCAAATTATCTCAAATAGTTTTCAACAAACAATTTCCTTTTTTTAGCAGTTTTTTTTTCTTTTATCTAATCTCTCCACAATAGATAAGCTAGATCTTGGCAGCTCATTAATTTAATTAATATCAATTTTGGCATACTTTTCTAAATCTATTCTTATTGTGTTTATATGACTGATTTTGGCGTTCATATCGATTTAATGCTTCAAGATTTTTAAAAATGTTACATTGTTTCTATTAATTTAATAAGCTTAGAGAGTTAAATTCGCATGTGGATGCTAAATTTTACAAGTTGATTTAACTTTCTAAACTTCAATTTAATGAATTCAGTGTAAGATTTGTGAAAAACATGAAGCACTAAATTGATATTAACACCGTAATCTTCTAGCTATAAACATGATAAGAATATATTTAGAAAGATATACCATAATTGTTGATATTAATGGATTGAGATTTCAAGATTCATTTATTGTGGAGAGGTTAGATATCAAAGAATGAAACCGTTAGAAAAAAAAAACCGTTTGTCAGAAACCGTTGTGATTATTTGAGAGAGAATTAGAATAGTATACAAATATTGTGGTGCCATATTGATTAAGGGTTTCACATATATTCCATTTTCATTCCATTTTTAACACCATCTTCTTTTATCTTTCCCGGCCTGAAAATTTCTTTCATCTTTCCCGGCCTGAAAATGTATGGAAAGTTAAATCAACATGGTAAATCTGGCCACTACAAGTGGGTGAGAAATATTTTCGGATCAGGTAATTGCTGCTCCCCTCTTTAATCTTAAACTTCTCTGTTGCAAGCCAAATTTCATCCATACCTTCGGGATTTAAAATTAACGAATGGTCTAGACACTACATTTATCATATATGATTTTTGTGCTGATGATTGATTAATTTCTATATTTAATTATACTTATGTAGATTTTTTACAAACCAAGGACAAGATTTCATTCAAAATAATCCTCTATATGTTTTTGTTTGATTAAGTTTCTTTAGGGCAAGCATATATTATAGTATTATATACAATAAAACAGCTAGAGCTAATTGTCAACCTTGCTTAATTATTTTTTTGAGGGAAGATCAATCCGTAAATGTATGCTTACTGTTTAGATTATCATCTTGCAAAATGATGTTTTACTAATTTAATTGAAGATAAAGTTTGTGTTGTGCAATCTATTTCAGTTAATTAATTAATTGTTTATTTATTATTTTATTTGGGGGTGAGCAGTTTGAACCACCCAAGAATGTGGAACTGTTCATGTATTTAAGATTACAATTTTGTGTATTCTCTTCGTCCTTTCATTTGCTGTTTATTTAGAAATGAAATTTGAAAGAAATATACGATACTTTTAAATTATTAAATACTTGCAGTTCTAGATACAAAAGACGGACCATATTCTTCTTCATAGCTCATCGCTTTGGAATGACTGATTTTTTTTATATTAGATTCGGAAAACGCTTTACTGTTATTTGCTTGTTCTTTTGTGTTATGCCTATCACTTGTTATAGGGGACTAGATCTTGTGAGCAATAAGATTAATAAATAGAAGGTAAGGGCAAAATTAAAAACTCTTTACCACTGGTTTATGAGAAACTTTTTTGTTTTTATAGACATCTATATCCAGAAGATCAATAAAATTGCCATCCCTTCTTCATTTGGTTACACTTTGTCCTTAAGACTAAGCGATTTAATGTAAGTATTTTTTATTTGTCTATGTATGAGCCATCCAGGGACTTGCCAAAGAAATGTATATAAGAAAGTAGAGCAATAGTTTTCTTGAATTGGTATTAACTTACAGTATACTGCTAACTGTTTCTCCCGGAAGTTAGATTTTTTTTTTTTTTTTTTTTTGCTTTCATTTTTTGACTGGTGATAAAAGAGAACATTGAGGTTGGGCTTTGGCCCTAGCTTTTTACTGCTTCAGGTTCCTAAAAGGGACCCATAGTGTAGGAACGGTGCTTAATTGATCACCTTTACCTAATATAAGTGATTCAGAGACCCAACCAATACAAATAATCAGGGGTGGTGTGTATTAAAATTACGAGGTATAGATCTGGAGTCTAATCTCCCTTTATATGCAAGTCTCTGCGAGGATGGTGGAACCGCATGTTAGACTAGGTGTTTCTATAGTGGCAAATGGATGATGTTGTGTTTCTGTCAATACTGTTTCTCAATATTGTCCCTGCCTATTTCACTGGTTTACCTATCTGCATTATTTTTTTTATTGCTGATGATTTTAGTGATAAATACAGAGGTTCCTAATCAGTTTTCCTGTCCATACTGTGCAGATACATCCAGCGGGACCGCTACATTAGCTGAGAAGGAGGAGGCAGATGCCCGCTCCATATATGTAGGAAATGTAAGGCTTCACTACCCCATTCTACTTCCTCCTTTACGCTGCACATATCTCGCTATCTTTATGGATATTTTATGTCCCATCACGAGATTAATTGAAGGAAAATAATTGTACGCATAAAGAACGATTCTTTCTCCTGTCTAAGATAATAGTTCTATGGGAGGATTAAGAGGGTCGGGTCCTAAATAATAGTTTCTCTCTATTTGTTTGCATAGTTGTCCTTTTCCCAAGTCCATCAATACAGATATCTAAGATTTTTCTCTCTTGAAATATTAATTAATCAGTATCAGTATTCTGTAATATGTATTCCATCTAAAACAAGGGTAAGCATGGATCTAATACATTAATACTGATTGCCATTTTGTGTACTAAATAATTTTTAGTCAGTGTGCCAAAAGATAAATAAGCTATTACAACAGACCCCTGTCAGAAGTTTTTCTATAACATAAAAATTAAGAATGACCAGACTAGTTCAGGAAAGCGGAAGATTCAGGGGCTGATAGTATCTTTTTGCTATGCAGATCAAGTTTTGATGATTTCACGGTTTAATGTTATAGAAAGGAGATTGAAACCCGTATATATACTTTTTGATTCTTTGGTATCAGGACTGGTGGAGTCCAAACAAATGCTTTCAAGGATTGTTTCAAGAGAGTACCCTGTTACTAGACTATGTTGATATAGGAACTAATTCTACTAAAATAAATCAAAAAGAGGTCAAGCGGTATGCTTAGTTGCTTACACAAAGTCAATTATCAATTTCTTTGTTGTCCGAGTTGGCAATGCATTTACCTTGTCACTTCATCTAGGCTGAGAATGGTACTTGTTTCAGTTTAAAGAAAAAGTAGGCTACATTTTTGCTACAATCTATTTTTTTATCGGTTCTAGCTTGGTGGTAATCTTTACAAATCCTTAACTATAGTTAGTTTTCCTTTGTTGGGGCTTAGAATCCTTTTTCGTACTTTTAGGATACCTGTATTTCCCATGTAGGCTGATGCATCAGTAGCTGCTAATGCTATGATTATATTTACAAATTTGAAAAGGATGTGATAAGTCATTTTGTTTTGTCCTCTTTTCAGGTGGACTATGCATGCACGCCTGAGGAGGTTCAGCAGCATTTCCAATCATGTGGAACGGTTAACAGAGTGACCATTCTAACGGACAAGTTTGGTCAGCCAAAAGGTTTTGCCTATGTGGAATTTGTTGAAGCCGAGGCTATCCAGAATGCGCTCCTTTTAAATGAGTCAGAGTTGCATGGTCGTCAATTAAAGGTTTTATTAAATTAGATTAGTATAAAATGCAATCTTGACACATTTTCCTCTTTTTTAGTGACATCATTGTGGCTGTGCAATTTGTTTTTTACAGGTAGCTGCAAAGCGTACTAATGTTCCTGGCATGAAGCAGTTCCGAGGCAGGCCAGTCAATCCTTACTTTGGATTTCGGTCACGAAGACCCTACATACCCGGTCCTCCAATGTTTGCTCCTTATGGTTATGGGTAAGTATCATAGCTGCCTTATGTATTATCTTCCAGCCGCGTTCCAGTTGTTAGAAGTGAAATTATTTTATAAAAGGAACTTAGTTAATGCATTGGTTTGACACCACCTATTATATTTGTGTCTATGTGGCTGTCATTTCTTCTTGCCAAAAGATGCAAAATTCTGCTACGCAAGTCTTGGCAGCTGTAAATTCTGCTACGCAAGTCTTGGCAGCAGTTCCTATGCTTAGTACACATAATGCACAGAAATAGACATATTTAGTTTATGGCATGATCTAGACATCAGTATTTTGACGTCTTGTATGATGTTCATTTATCGCATCAAGGTATATTGATATAGAGGCCTTTATGCATAATAGTTTTTTTACACTATGAAGCTAGTTGTTAAATAGAAGCTTAATCGCTATACATATCTTTTGATATGATACATATGTGACTTGATATATAATTGGTGTTCAGATAGATTTGTTCAACTACATGTCAATAGATTCTAAAGGCCTTTTTTGGTTGATAAATCTTTCTTCATGCCAGAATGATTCTAATTTGTCAGATTTTTTAGGAGAAGAATTGATGTTTTCTAAGATTAAGTCGGTAAGATGGTGCATCTAAGATATTGCAGATTCGATCTTCATTTCTAATAGATTTGCTTTTTGATTTTGTATCAAGTGATTGCTTGTCCTGTGTTGAGATTTTTCTTAGAAAAGGAACAAGTTGTTGAATGATGTGCTACCTGACCAATATGACATGAAAGAAGCTCAAAGTCATTTTTATTTGATAGCCATCTTGAATTGCAGTCTTTCATAGTTAACGAATGCAATGTTTTGGTCCAAGTTTATATACATATTCTGGCTTGGTAATATGTAGTCAAAGGTCAAAACAAACCAACTACTCATTTACAGCTTTTAAAGTTGTGTACGGCATCTTATTTTGCAACATGGTTTACTTTTCTGAATCTGTGTGTTAGTGGTGTATATATAAACCTGATCTTGTGAAATTACTTCTAGCAATCTCGCTTGAGCCTTTAAGTGTACAAATTTGAAGTCCTGGCGTACCATATTACCCGAATCCAGTTTTGTTGCTCCAACAGTCCAACTACATACTTTTGAGTTTACTTCAGCCGCGCTGTCTTTTGTCTTGAAGATATTTGCAATTTTGCCTCCTTTTCGTGTTATGCTGTATGATGCTATTAGATCATTTCATAGCATTGTGTCATGTAGGTGTGAGTACATATTCATCGTTTTTATTTTGAAAGTCTTTTACCTCTTTGCAGACGGATCCCAAGGGGCAGAAGACCGATGCGTTACAGGCCTTACTGATATGCGATACAAGTGGCATGATTGATGTGCTTGGAATCCAAATATTGTGTTCACATTTTAAAGAAATTGTAAGATGATTAGTATGCCAAAAATGCTTGTCTCTGTACCATGAGTTGGGAGTTGGGACTTCTCTTTCAACCCTTGTTGTCCTCCGTGGCACAGCCCTAGAAGACCATGCCATGTTGCCGTTACTGGGGCACTAGACTTGTATCTTAGTTTTATGCATTTCTGACTTTTAGTTTTTTGTTGCTTATAGATCATTTACTTCAATAGGAGGATTGGAATTGGGCAGATTTTAAGTAGTTACTATAAAAGAAAAAAAGTAGTTGAAGTTGACATCCTGTCCTGCTGATGCTTTACCATTGGCATTTTTTTGTGTTCTTTAAAGCTTTTAAAGGTCTTAAGTGGTGGTTTCTGCATAAAAACAATAAATGATCACTTCTATGGTACCTCATTATTAGTTATAGAATCTTAAAAATAAAAAAAAATAACTTAATAGACTATATTATTTTGTTCAGCAAAGTCTCACGGCCATAGAACCCTAAAAACTCTTATGGCTAGTAATTATTTTCATCTCAAATTTATTATGATTAGTTTATGTTTACTCTGTAACTATATAAGTCATGCATGACTAGTGATATTATAATTTTTATGTAGTTGGGAAAAATTTTGAAGGAAAAATATTTTAAAGTGATTATATGTAGTTAGTGATGTGTGATTTCATTCATCTGGCTGAAGCCTCATCTGCCTGAATATATGTATAGATTGTTTATGTACATTGCCGGAATACCATCTTACCAGGCAACCATATAGCTAGTTTAGCCAATGAATGAGCATGCTATTAGTCAACCTATGGGCTATTACGGTGAATTATGACACTATAGGAAAAGATGTAAACAGCTCTGAGATATTTGTATATACTAACCTTTCACTGTCCAACAATGATCGTTACGATTATGGTGGTGTTTGGATCATGAGATTTTTACCTGTTTAACGATAATGAGAATAAAAATGCATTACATTTTTGTATTGAAACTTTATCCCATATTCACAAGAGGTTAAAATCTCTTTACCAGACCTTTTGGTTTTGGATCACTTGATTACAGTGGATTTAGCATAACCAAAGACAAAGTAACAAGCCGGGGCAAAAAGTAAAAGCCTCAGAAACATGATGTTTTTTTAGGCTGCAAGAATTGTGCTTATGATGAATATTAGAATCAAATTCACATACAATAGTAAACACTCACAATTGTCATAGATAAGTGCCTGGATATATGAAGTTTGTTTAAAATAGATTAGTAATACATGCAGATACACAACATATACACTTGCATAAGCACAGATGACAGAACCTTTGAACCTCAAGTTTATGTATGAAAGACTTGAACAGAGAAAAAAACAGCAACAAATTGAGAATGATGAGTAAATTATAGTTCATTGTCTCCAGGAATCAATGCATCTATCATGAGGAGACCAGAAAAACCTCGAACTCTCGTTAGCTGACGAGCTCTTAAACCTCCTCCAATCAGCCATAACAGTAGAAAGATCAGCCACCTTAGCAACAATGCTCCGACAACAATTAGCATGAACTGTAGAAACGAGTCGCGCATCTTTGCTATCTTCACAAAAACCACTAAAGAAAACTGTGTCCAAGAACATAACTTTGATGCCTAAGTTGCGGAACAGGCCCTGGTGCACTAAGTTTATGAGAACATCCTGTTCCTTTAGCCCTTCAGAGTTATTTTTTTGGGCGTACCAGGAATCAAACAGGGCTATGGTTTTGTTGTTTGATCTGACCATGTAAAAACCCGTGTTGATTAAATTTTGTTCAGACCACTGGTCACCGTTAAATTTGTCGGTACTGATTTGCAAGTCTATACTTCCGTTAACTATCAGCTTCGGAAATGGATTTCTGAGCCATAACACATCTGTATCCTGTTCAAATTTCAAACGTAGAAGACAAATTATATATAGAGAAAACTGGGCCTGAGGATGTTCTCGGACAAATTATATATAGAGACGAAAGTTCAAACGATAATCTGGAAACATATAAATAATGATGTTACGATTTCATTCTTTATTTGGCAAAAAAGAAAAAACCTCAACAAAACTAGATATATCTATTTTTAAAGGGTTTTCAAATCAAGTCAAAGTATAAACTACCCCAACGCCTTTTAAGTTGATCTGTTAATGTGACCACATTGACTTGTATAATCTTCGACACATTAATCTAATGTCATACGTTAAATATCTAGCTAATTACGCAGTAATTACTCTTTTACTATACATAATTAATCTAGCTTAGCTATAGACATGATTAATGTGAAACATTACCGTGAAAATGAAGTTGTAACCGCGTTTAAGAACATCACCAAGAAACAAAGTTCTTCTCCACATCATCCTGATGAATTCCTCAGACATGTAAAGCTCCTCAGACACGAAATCTACACCATCTGTCTTAAGCTTGTAACAATGTAATCCGTGAAACAAACATCGTCGATACGAGGTTTGATCCATTGCACCAACAAGAAGATGGTCTTTAAGGCCTTGTGTATCTTCTCCTAGCCATAATCCATCTAAAAATATATCTAACATTGGCTTGTATCCTTCTACGTATGCCTTGTTTACTATAGCTATTATTACTGTCTTGTTTTCTCCGCAAGCTCTTGCTAGTGCTGCATCAAGATCGTCTTTATACGTTGTAGGTTTCAGCTGCAAAACATGCAATGTATATAAATCAACAACAGAATTAATAGCAGTTGCAAGGAAAAAGAGTACTAGCTAGGTTATGCATTATGATCCTTCATTAAATGTTCGAGTTTTTATATAAGAGCGTAAATATTAAATTTCTGTAACTGATCGACTTACGTTGAGTGTATTGTGAGATTGAGTTTGGGATTGTTGGGGGAAGATGAAGGATTTGATAGTGGTCTGGTTGAAAAGAATGACATAGAGTAATCCACATAGAATAAATATGTAAATGCCATTTTCAAGGATTTTAGAATTAAGCTTGGATTGTTGATGATCCATGATCATATCAATGTATTTTAGAGTGTGTGAATTTACAGGGTTTATATATGAAGTCTACTGGAGAGGGGGTTTTTTGGGTTGAGAGATTGATATTTTGTTTGTTTAGAATTCCTATCATGTAATGTTGAAGACTGTTATAATAGGGGTTATCCAACCTGTGTAATTTAACTGATTTCCCGGTGAAAAAAGAACTTGCAACTAAGAAGAACTTTAATTAGTCTAGAGCTTTAATATTATTATTAACTTTTTATAATTTATTTATTTTGCTTTTGTTGTTTTCGAATAGGTTATTCTGATAAAGTTAAAATTTTATTGTCTAAATTTTCCGGGACATCGATAATTTTTCTCATCTAAACTTTTGTAAAAAAAAAATGAGAAAATTGCATTTAAAGAAAATATAAATATAAAATATAAAACTAATCCTTATATGAAAAAAATAAAAATTTAAGCTAGATGTGAAAATTAATCTGTGAATTTAGTAATCCAACCATGGTTACAGATTTCTGAAATCGGAATAATTTTTTGACATACCGATTTGTGATTTATTAGAAATTAAGAATTTATCTCGGATAAATTATAATTTTTTTAATAATATTATATATTGGTCTAATTTAAAATGAAATATACCATTATAATTAAATCAATTTTAAAAATTGAATCGTCATATATTTATAAAAAATTTACTAGCGATTTTTTAAAAATCAGGGGCTTTTAGAATACTAATCCAACCTCTAACAGATTCGTTAAAATAAGTTTAAGATGTAATTTCATAAAATGCAATGTTGTTTATATCCTTTCAAATGAATATTTAGAGTTAATTTCCACAAGTGTCTTTTTAAAAATATAATAAAATTATTAATATTAAGATTTAATAGGACATATACAAAATTTATAAATGAGTGTGGCCAATTATTTCATAAATTAAAATGGAGAGAACATTTACGTAAAAAACATATATTAGCATCTTGTTGTTTGTATTATCCATAATTAACAAAATAAATGGCTATGAGAAATCCATGCTTATCATGTCTCCCCTGAAAACAGTACAAGATGTGTACATACAAACTGCAGTTTATTTATCTCGTTTCCTCATTCATGCTTACAGTACATTTTGAGGCTTATTTTTTCTCGTTTCGTGTCACATCTTAATTATGATCTGGTGGTTAAATTCTACATTTTTACAGCAAAAGATTCGGGTTTTATGGGACTGGACAATTATCACGTTTTTCCAGTACTGCTACTGTATATGTATCTTTGCTAACAAACCAAAATATACATTTTCCAGACTTTGGTCATTTTAACTTGGTAATTATTTCTGCAAAAGATGTGTGCTAATTTACTAATTTCAACTTTGTTCAAATAATATTTATAAAATATATGTTCTTCAAAGCGAATGGAATATCTGGTCATTCTCCCTATTGTTATAGCAATATTTAAAATAAATAAAATACTTATTTGGAGAAATAATGTTCTTATGTTTGTAATTTATTTTAAATGTTAAGAAGAAGGCCCTAACAACAATAGCAAAATGCATGCGAGTAAATGAACAAGGATATTAGCATCCGTAAATGAGCAGGGAGCGCGATTAGATAATTCAAATGTTAAGAATTTATCTCGTATACTCCTAATTTTCAAATTTGACACTCTTTCATCCTGTGAAAAAAATTGACCGACAAGGAAATATTTAAATTTAACAGTGTTATATACAATTATCTCCTTCTACAAAACTCACCGAATCTAATGAAAAAATAATGTGAATAAAATAAATAAATAAATTATTTCATGATAAATATATATACAATTTATTCACTATTTATTAAGGGGTGGATGACAATTCGTCAATCAACTGAAACTCAACTTTCAATCAGTTCATCAAACTCAAAAAACTTATAAATTGGTCACCCAATTAATTAGAACTTTCATTAACATCATTAAACTCATGAATCTTTTTTAGTTGTTAAGTCTTGCCACTTTAAACGGATTATCGTCTATTTCGTACAGCGTAGTTGCCACTTGCCACATTGATTTGTAATCTGAGAAAAAAAAATCGGTTATTAATCTAAACCAATTTATATTTGTTCAAAACATAATTAAGCATTTCTATTCTAACACAGTATGAAGATAGGGGCGATCAATCGATTGATGAAAGAATGGTGATGATAAAATGAAAATTAAAAGGTTTCAAAGGAACCAAGTTACCAAAACATTTATCACGATCTTTTTCAATTTTGAATCCCAATTTTTCTTCTTCAAATTTTCAATATTTGTTGCTAAATCTTCATTTTTTTGCGAAGTACGCTATATTCTTCGTTTAGCACCCACATTTTTTTTTCCGCGAAGACTAGGTCCACCCTTATGTTATGCATTTCTTCATCTTTTCTCTTCAGTTTCAATCTCAAATCTTGAATTACCTCTCTTACTATCTCTTTTTAAGAAGGGTCAGCCTATTAGAAAATGTATATTTTTTCTGAGATCTTAAATTCGATTGAAAATAGCTTGTACTCCCTCCGTCCCAATAGATTCTTAACATTTGAAAGAGAAGGTTCGGCACGCATTTTAAAGCTCTTATCTACCATAGTTCTATAATTTATTTTTTAAATTTTTTTTTTGAATAAAAGTTTAGACATTTAATTTTTATTCAGAAGAAAAAAATTTCTGAAATAATTTATGTAACTATACTAGATAAGAGCCTTAAAATGCGTGCCAAACAATCAGTTTCAAACGTTAAGAAATAAGTGGGACGGAATGAGTAATTTTCAAAATTATAATAAAAATTATATAGATTTACAAGATCATTAATCTTATCTTAGATTGACTACACCCAAAATATCTTCACCCGAGATCAAATGTTCCTTTTATCCATGCTATCTCTCTAACTTTTGACAAGAAAATGGAAGATTGTAAATACGTTTCATACCTTCAAATTGATATTCAAAATTTGAATAGTATTTTTTCTGAGCTCTTGAGAAAGAACTACATCCATTACTATATAGACTTTTTATTGAGGGGTTCGAATTTTTTGAGATAGATATTGAAGAGAATGAAAGTTCGAAATGGGTAGATTTAGAGATAGATATTAAAAAAAACATTCGTAACGAGTAGTTTAAATGATTGGGTAGTTTAAAATGGGTTACATGACTTTTCATGTCATTGTTGAGCAGTATCAGCCACATAAGCACATCTCAGACAGTTTTTCATCCCAATATTTAACAATAGTAATGGCAATGAACTTAATGAAAGTTTTAATTAGTTGAGTAACCCGTTTGTAAGTTTTTTAAATTCGATGACCTGATTGATAGTTAAGTTCCATTTGAGTAATGAATTTGCCATTGCACCCTATTTATCATGAATTCCAAATTCACATGAACAAAACATGTTTACCGGCACAGATTTATTCACGAACTTATTCATGAACTATATAATTAAACCTGTACATAAACTTTCAAATCGAAATACATTATACTCAAGTTCAATTCATTTATCATTTAGGAGATGAATTTTAAAATCGTGAATGTTCAACTTATTTATAAATTGAAACAAACCTGAATAATTTTTTCCCAAACCGCACAATGAATTGTTGAGGAGCATATTAATACATTACAGATATTGATGGATGAACCGAAATACAAAATCTGCTCAAAAATTTTATTGATCTAATTTTAATTATTTTTGCGGATATTAGATGATATATTATTAATAAATTAATTAATTATAAAAGATTAACGAGGAGATAAGTAATTAGTATACACAATATGATTTATTTCCACTTATTATATTTGAATAATTTATATAATTTTTACCATGTCATTTAGCCAAAAAAAAAGAATTGTTGTCTATGATGTCAGCGCACTTGTTCTCTGATCTCACACAAAAAGTAATCCCCAAACTAAACTCTTGCAGCTGAAATCTGTCCTAAAATACCCCAAAAGCTCAGACTTTGAGCCACAACAACATTGTTGATGGTCGGAGAAACAAACTAACATGTTCATCTATTGAACCCATTTAAACTCAGAGATTACATACATACATATTTTTCAATGCCTTCCACTTCAACCCATAAAAACAAGAACAAGGTGGTCTCTGAGGGTAAGTTTATGTTTTTTCTTTTATTATTATCAATTGTTGTTGATTGTATTTAATTTGTAGATGATATTTGTACTCAGCAAGACTGTATGTATTAATATTATCATACCTTTAGCTGTTTAATTTTTTTATAGATACTTGTGTTTGTGTGTATATGTGCTTTAATTCAAAATATGAGATTTGTTTTAGTATCTGTTGATTTAAATGTATGGTTTAGAGAGATCCCCTTTTACTGTATGATTCTGTTATTATATTTTGAAACATGTTTATCGAAATTTATAATATTTGTTCGTTTTAATTCAATGCAGAGTGAAAAATTGTTGGGTTTTGGGTTTATTGAGATAAGTTTTGTTTTTTGATTTGGCGAATAGTTATTGAATGACGAAATAGAAACAAGTGTGAGATGAGCTTATTCGGGAACAATGGTACTGTGATATGATAAAGGATATATTTAATGCTATTTTTCGGCTTTTAGATGTGTAAAGTAGGAGATGAGGGAATGACTTAATTGGGACAAACTGAATGAAGTTTCTCCTGAGTAACGAGTTTAAGAGTGAGATTCGTGGATATTAATCTGGTAGCTTTTTGTATTATGAAACTCAAACTATCCAGGGTCTTCTATTTGTTTGATGCTCGTGATGTTAAATTCATGCTTCGAGGTGCTAAGAATTGTCACCAAATCAAACGCGACTAAAGTAGCTTTTATTGCACTATTTACGGACACAGTTTTTGGAAAGTTATGGATAGGAGCAATTAACCTCTCATGAAACATGGTCAAGCTAGTTGTAGATTTTGATTGATGCAAATGAAGTGCGAGTAATTATTTGAAAGAAACTCTCTGGCTAATTTTTATGGGTTTCAAATACTTGGACTGTTGACTCTATTGTTCTAATTTTACACTTATGTTTAATGCGTAAGCTAGACTATTTTGGACCAATATTAACTTGGTAAAGGGTGGGAATAATAGTCACACCTAAATGAATCATAAAGTTATGGAAGGTAGTCCATGGGATGGTTTTAAGGGATTAGGTATGAGATACGTGCAAATTGTAAAGAATCAGGAATTATGATGTTAACCTGAAACCATCTCTCCTAAAACCATAAGGTGTTAGAAGGAGCGCTTCTTGGATCACATATTATTTTCAGCTTATGATTGCCATGAAACTTTGTCTTGATTCTTTGTTTAATCTTTAACTGAAAACCAAAATTTTTGGGTTGTCTAAAAGTCCATTTTAGTGTAAATCTCCAACTCTCCAAATGGCATTCGTATGAACTATACTAATTTCGTAGAGGCACCAACTTTGGAGGGATTCTTTATCTTAACTAAGAAATTTCTTTCAGAGTTTCGGTAGAGTTAGAGCATGTCCAATGCTAGTGTTAAAATGAGTATAGCTATTGCTATAATATGAAACCAAAAGGTGATATTTGATGTCAAAATAGAACTTATAGTCCAATGCATGGTTTTAAAATGACACCAAATAATTCTAGATTTAGCTATATTTCAACCAACTAACCTTTAAATGCACAAATATATATGTAATCATTACTTTATTTATTCATTTCTCTTCATTTTGTCACTTGCATGCCTATGTTGCAATTATAGCAACATCTATACTTGGTTCTATATTTAGGACCAAGTATAGCATTTTTCTATTTTAGAACCAAGTATAGCACTGCATTGGATGGGTGTGTTCTATAATTGATGCTATATTGTAGAAATAGCACCGCCTTTGGCATTGCATTGGACTTACTCTTACAGTTGCTGATTTGAAACTTTTATTTTACTAATTTCTTGGACTGGCCCTGGTATAATTGAAAACATTGATATAACCTATATCTAAGTAATATTTTGAGTCGAGTTCTACTTCAGTGCTTAGGTTACATATTATCTGCTTCTTAGACTTTCAAATTGATTTAGAGTGGTTTTGGAAAATGGCAACTGCTGCCAAACTACTGAGGTTTCTTGCATAACGAATCTTTAGCTATGACCTTGAATACAACTGCTTCAGTCATGATTATATTTATCATTGTGCATTTGGTATTGCTGAATTCATGAATATAATTCCGTCCAAGAAAAAAAATTATTTATACATAGTAATTGTTCATTTGAAATAGTTATAAATATAATGTGTAATCTATGTAATAAGTCATATAATAATACAATTTGCTTATTTTAATCTCAAAAAGCTGTTTTATGATCTCCAACCCTTTTAATTTCTAATATGTGTTGATTAGAAAAAGTATATGATCCGTAAGTAAAACATACGTTACGCTTTCAAACACATTAATCTGTTTTACAGGCTCTCATGCTTGTTCAATTGTTAATGGTATTTGCATTTACTTTGTGACAGAAGAATCTGAAACATCTGTTGACGACTCAGATGTTAGTGGTTCTGAAGGTGAATATGTTTCCTGGGTCTCCTGGTTTTGCAATCTGAAAGGACATGAATTCTTCTGCGAAGTGGATGATGATTACATTCAAGATGATTTTAACCTTTGTGGGCTAAGCAGTCAAGTTCCATACTACGACTATGCCCTCGACTTAATTTTAGATGTTGAGTCATCCCATGGTAACGTCTATTAGACATTTCCTTTAGTAATTATTTTTATGTTTAGCATTTTATTAGTTCGACGACTTGATGGCTTAATTACTCTGGGGCATCATAAAAGGTTTTTCCTTATTCTCATTCAACTGTTTTTGTTCAAATTGATTTGAAATTATAAGTACCAAGTCTATATCCTGATTCCCAGGTGCCATGTTTCAAGTCTCATTCCACCTTCATGTTTGTGCCTTTTTTCCCCTCGCTAGTCTTGTTAAAGTGCATTCTTACTTTTTAAAAGGTTATATTGGGAAATCCTTTTCAAATTTTCTAGTAGTGGTTGCTAGTTTTGATTTCTGAATACGTCTGAGAGCTGTTATGGTTATGCTAGGAAATCATGTTGCAGCACTTAACATCTCCTAGAGCCGTTGTCTTAAAAAATAGCTAGACCATTTTTAGATTAAAAATTTGTTCCACTTATCCCAATCTTGATCTTATTCAGCTATGTGAGTGCTTTGCTTGGGTGTGGCATTTCTATTTTCTTCTGCCATAATTCACTTTCTGAAGAATTTGGTGTTATTAACATTATGAAAATTCCTTTGGTCATGCAAAACCTTTTTGCCAACCGGTCTTTCCCAATATTGAATGTGTTTATTCTCAATTTCTCATACTAAAAATGTATATGTTGGAGAATCATAAATTGTACTCCCTCAGTCCCCTTAGGCTGTATACATTGGGATAGGGGGGCTCGGCACACATTTTAACGGTCCTTTAAAGTATAGTTTCATAAATTATTTTAACTTTTTTTTCCTTCTAAATAAAAATTTAATTTTTAAAGTTCAATTCAAAAAAAGAAAAGTTCAGAAATAAATTATGGAAGTATACTTTATATTCACCTTAAAATGCGTGCCGAGCATTGAAAAAAAAATGTTTACAAATGAATGGGACGGAGGGAGTATATTTTTAAGGTTATATATTATGGGAATTCAAACTGTAGAAAAAGTGGTAATATGTCCCTGGTTTTCTATATGAAAATTACATTATTCAAAGTATGAGTAGCCAACTTCCTGAATATTGTAATAGATATTCTTTTGATCCTAGTTTCATAATAGATTTAGGGGGCGTTTGGATCATGGTTGGAAATCGGAATCGGGAATGGGAATGGGGGTAAATGGGAATGGGAATGACATGGAATCCCAAGGAATGGGGAGGGTATGATTTACCCACCTTGAGGGAATTAGGTTCCCATTCCATATACCAAAATACTAATCCAAACACTAATGCATGGGATTGAGGTTGCGATTCCCGTTAACCGGGCTCATCAACAATGAACCAAACGGCCCCTTAGTTTTCTTGGAAAGAATGAAAAACGTATAAAGCTCCATATTCAATATTCTTCAAGTGTTTCATCCATCTACTTTATTGCTGACATAAGAATATGCTATACTACCTCTAACAATCAATGCAAGATTACCTCTCTGTAAATGACCCGTTCCTTCTTACATTTTGTACAAGGTGATAAGCTTAATGAAGAACAGAATTCATTAGTTGAATCAGCAGCAGAGATGCTCTATGGTCTTATTCATGCCCGATATATATTGACTAGCAAAGGGATGTCAGCAATGGTAATTTATTCTCTTGCCCTAATTTTTTTCTCGCTTATATTTACAAGATTTGGGACTACCAATTTGTATGGGCTCAAAATACTTCCTTACACTTCTGTAGATGGAAAAGTACAAGAACAATGAATTTGGGACATGCCCAAGGACATTTTGCAGCGAACAGTCATGTTTGCCAGTTGGCCAGTCAGATATACCCAGGTCAAGCTATGTGAGGATATACTGTCCACAATGCGAAGATATTTACTTGCCGCGAACCAGATATCAATATGGTAAGTTTGTGCAGGCTTCTAAATTTGTAATCTTATGATAGCTGCTAAAATGAGGGATTTCAGCGACAATATTAAGCCTCATATAATTGTTAATCGATATCTATGCTCATCAATCATCACAGACTCACCTGACATTCCAAATGCGTCTGGCTTTCCTGAATTGTATTTTGATATGCAGTCTCTAAGTATATGGATTAGGAAGTAGGAGAGGATGATGAACTTTGAGACAATCTATTACCCTACCTTATAGTGATAAAAGCTTTCTTCATTTTCCTTATTTCCTATAGACCAAGACCATTGTCATCTACTACACTATACTCTCAAAAACACTGATGCACACAGAAATGTGGACAAACACACTTCCAGACCTCTGCACAAAACATGACTCCCTGAATAAATGGGATCAAATAACTTTTGTTCATAAACTGCTTCCTGGACCTCCTTTTGTGGTACCAATCATGGCCATAAATTGGCCCCGATAATTTTGGTTTCTGCAGTACCATATCTGAAGAGAAAATAATTTATGAGTTCAAAAGCGCACACATCCAGACAATGTGTTGTTTCAGCAGGCAATGCCTATATGTGTCATATGGATTATTTTTCCTGGTAATGTTTCATATGTAAGCTTGTCCACCTGAAGCTTCTGGTAGGTCTGGTATACTTGTGATAATAGACATCAACATGTCTTCTTCACATTCAAGACATGTGTGGCTTGCATTGTTTTTTTATTTAGATTCCTTATTTGAACGTACTTGGTAAATATAAAAAAATTATCTTTTTAAATAAATCCTAAGCATGTCTTGTTGAGCATTAAATTTCCAATTCTAAATTCAGTCCAAGGTAGCATCAAAATTTTAAATTTGTTTCGACAATGTTGTAATTATCTATTTTGGATTTGTTCAGCCATTGATGGGGCTTATTTCGGGACAACATTTCCTCACTTATTTCTGATGACTTATAACCATCTCAAGCCACAAAGAGATTCTCGCAGCTATGTACCTAAAGTATTCGGTTTCAAAGTCCACAAGCCATAATGTTAGGTACATGAGCTACTTCCAGAGTTTTATTCGAGTTCATATACTTTGGCCGGAAAGCTGGTCATGTGTTTATGTTTGACACTGAAATGTGGAATGATGATGCCAGCGTTGATTAAACTGATAGCACAGGATTTTTTTTGGTGTGGACTACTGTCTACTGAGTTAAATTTTTATCCTCTGGATTTAGGAGGTTGTTTTCGGCTGTGCCGTTGGATAACTTCTCGAAAATTTAGTTTTGGATGTAAATTTCAGATAGATTAATGTTCAGATTGTATTAAAATTATTAAACTTGTTATATTTATAGGACACACTAATTTAACTCCCCAGTTTGGATGATATTGAGAATCTTTTAGCTATGAAGTTGACATTTTGTGGCAATTTGAGCTATATATTTGCATATGGTATGAATATATTTGCCCATTTGAAAATGTGAATTTGGAAGTCAGATATGTCAATTCTAGACTTCTAGTTGAGAAATTGAACAAATTCATTCTATTCAGGATAAAATATAAAACTGATTGCTATGCTGGTATGTCCATATTTTGTGATTCCATAATATATTTAATTCTGAAGAATTATTATTCACATAATGCTAAATTCTTGAGTTAATCATCATGAAATAATTCTTTTTCCTCAAACTAGTAACTTATTTCTGTACTTTGATAAAAGTCAAAGTAAGACCTCAATGCAATAATTTATATTGGTGAAACCAATGACAAGTTCATATTAGCAAAATAGAAAGACAAGTTGTTCAATTTTAACCACCAAAAAATAATGACAAGTTGTTAATTGTCATCTATCCGAAAAACAAAAAGAAGCAAGAAGACAAGTTGTTATAAGAATCTAAAAGAGGCTAAACTCTAGATCTAAAATGCAGGTCAAGGTCAAGGCTTTCATTCTTACATTTTGAGAGTTTTATGCACATGATTAATGAATCTGCAATTTTATATGCTTATTATTTCTATAATCTATATATAGATAATTGTTAGTTATTACTAACCTCAGGTTGGATTTCCAGCAATTACATTATTTCACATAATTTATTTATTTAATCTTATTTATTTATTTTTTTGGGTTCGATTTCCAATAACTACATTATAAAATGTATATTTATCTGTTATATATTTTTCATCATTATTATCACTCTACAAGTAGATGTTTACCTACTACTTATTAACTAGCATAATAACCCGTGCGAGGCACGGGTCATTTTCTAGAGTTTTTTGTGTACCATGTAATTATAACATCCTTGATTATTTTTTTATTGGTAAATATTGTGCAATATTTCATGTATA
>PHNY01101250.1:1354-13078 GCA_003724115.2 Anethum foeniculum
AAAGTCTCTCCAAGTTTAAGTATTGAAAACCTTTCCTCTGCTCTCTTCAACCACCTGTTACTAACATATTGTCGTGGTATTGAATGTATACCACTAATACCAAGAGTGAGGAATGAATGACTGCATAGATAACCAACCCTCGTATACAGATTACATGAAAAATCAACATCATTTGTCTTCATATCAAGCTTGACCTGAAGAATGATATTAACAATCCACAAGAAAAAAATTTATATTAGAACATAATATAAATTTTAAATAAAATGCTTAGCAAAGTAAGTGAAGAACCTCAAAAGTTTTGTTTTTAAAAAATGGATCTTTGATTTTCACAGTCTTCATATCACACTCAATGGACCAACCATCAATAACCATATCCCGGTGCTATATGAAATATGTTCTTGAATTTTGTAGAACATAGACCTTGTATATATCTCCGAAACATCTTTCTCAATGTTCTTTTTAATAGTTGTCCTTGGTCTAATATCATCTTTATGATTAAGAAGAGCATTAGCATTTCTCCGCTTTTCAATGGCACTTTGGTAACACAAGAAAAACTCTGATAGTGTATCCCTTTCTGAACAAAGTGGTTGAAATAAAAATTTGGACTCTCGGATCTTGACGTGGTCCCAATAAGCCCCACCATTGGTTCATCATTGAAAGAAGCAGGGATCCACAAAGCTCTCAGTTCATACATGTCCTTCAACCACGAATTATCAAACAAGCCAAACTCATCTACAACTTCATCTATTCGTCTTCAAATTGCTTGAGTGTTGAATGATCACTCCAGACAAAATTTTTTAGTTGATCCATAGAAGGAGATTCAGCACAGATTAAAGCTCCTAACTGTACAAATACGAGAAATTTGATTTAAAGAATCTAACGTAAATGAAATGTACTATTATATTAGTATTCTGCCTGACATTATTATATGTCTGACTACTTATGTTATTATTAGACTACAAAAAGACATAAATAGTAATTTTATAAAATTACATTTCGATATATCTTAGTTGACTATAATATTTGTTGTGTTTGTAAACTATGAACTTGTGTAACAAGTTCACTTTATAAATTCCTTGCAAAATTTTATGAGAATGAATGGTACTCATACTATTCACAAAAAGAGACACCTAAATTTAAATTGTAACAGATACAACCTAGAAAATGATATTTGTTAAAACTTTAAACTTCATAACATATATCTTACTGTAAAAGTGATGCTAAAAACTACTATGAAGATAATCCAATTTTTATTAATGTACATCTAGTTGGTACTTCCTTGTACACAGAATAATATTGAAACATATCGTACCTTTTCGGGAAATTTTTTCATGATATGCCACATACGCAAACGGTGCTTAACACCAGGAAAACATTCATCATTTGCAATCTTCATGGCTGGATCCTGATCAGTGACAATGCATTTAAGGGATGAACTAAAGATTTTTTTAAATGCTTCACATGCCTATTTATAAAATTCTTTATCTTCCTTAGCAAGCAAAGCTGAAGCGAATGTTACACTCTTCCAATGGTTATCTATTCCAATATATGGTACAAAAACCATTTCGTACCTATATAACAAAAGGAATTAATTATTGCATTTATATATGAAAACAATTTAACCCAAAAAAAATGATGATCATACTTGTTCGCATGGTATGTTCCATCAAAAGAGACAACATCGCCAAACACTTCATAGTTTCTCTTGCTAATTCCATCTGCCCAGAACAAGTGTGTCAAGTGATTATTTTCATCAATTTCATACTCAAATCTGAACTCTTATCAGAAGATTCTTGAATATCCTTGAATTTTTGAATGATCATATCGGCATCGTGCTTTCCAATATAATCTTTAATGTCTCGTGAATTTTTTTTGAAGTCTACAACAGTGGCGCCCACATTTTTATAGGATTTTATCATTGATTTGAATATTTGGTGAGCTCGTATTGCACCAATATTTAATTTCACACAATCCATGATAAATCTTTTATGGAATTCAGTAAGTGACCGGCTACAACGTAAGAACTACATCCCACCTTTCCCCGTAAATGGATGGTTGTGCTTTTTAGTAAAAATTTTGACGGAAAAACTACCTTCACCAACTGCATCAATAATGATCGTACACTTAGCGGAAATTGTCTTGTGACTTCGCTGACAGCTTGAATCTCCCATGGTCAAATTATCAGGTGAACCTGCTCTTGAATAAATAAAGTATTTGCCTAATTACGTATGCAGTTAACCAATCAGAAAATTTAAAATAATTTTAGTTTAATAAAAGAGAACTCCTAAATTTTAGACCAATCATATTATATTAAAAATCTCCTTACCATTCCCATCAAATTACACTAATCATAATTAGTTAATAATTCTAATTTAAATATAGTTGTTATTTAACTTAACATATTCATATATTATTACATACTAGCTTAGAACTCGTGCGATGCACGGTATTTTTTTAATATTACATATATTTTTTTAATTTTTAATTTAATTTCAATTGAAGTTTTAATTAAGATATAAAATTTCTTTCTTTAAATTTTTAATAATATGATTTAATACCTGAGTCTACGCAGGTATGCAGTTAACTAATCAAAAATCAGGAATTAATTTAGAACCAATCAGAATTCAGGAATTAAATTCTAACCAATCGTAACAAGATTAAAACTTTCTTTATCCTTCTTTATAATACTTGAGTTAACCACACCATTAAGTTAACCAATCACGTATTATTTCATTTAATTTAACTAATGGGACACCATACCTGAAAAAATAAACCAATCAGATTACAAATCTACTATTTCCATACATTCTTTCTTCCTTATAATATCCCGAGTCTAACTAGGTATGCAATTAACAAATCAGAAAATTTAAAATAATTTTAGACTAATAAAAGAGAACTCCTAAATTTTAGACTAATAAAAGGGAACTCCTAAATTTTAGACCAATCATATTATATTAAAAATCTCATTTTCTACCATTCCCATCAAACTACATTAACCATAATTAGTTAATAACTAGAACAATAAGCCGCGCTTCGCGGCGACACTATAGTAATAGTTTTAAAATATTATTAAATATTGATTATTATTATTATTATTATTATTATTAAATGTGATAGTACAACATCTTTTTGACTATATTTGATATAAAATAATAAAGGTTAATTACTTAAATTTAAATACCATATAATATGTTTTACAATTAAATAGCATGAATTATAAAACAAACCTCTAAAATTAACCGATCCATAAAATCCTTAATTTTAACATGACAAAAGGCTGCATTCGAATCACAAAATCAATTAAGCATTTTAAAATCATAAAATCAATCTAACACATATAGTTAAAAAAGAACCAAGAATCAAGTCAAGACGTAATTTCAGGTGAAGTGTTTGGAACTGTGTCCCACGTAATTCGGAAAAAGAAGGGTGAGTTCCTTTATATAGGTGTTGAGAGACTTGGTGGGCAAGTCTTTGTGCCTGATTAGGCTTTTAAATACCTAAAAGATAAAATTATATGACTTGGCGTCTACTAATCTAAGAGATAGATAGAATCCGATTCTGACTTATCTTATCCGCTATAATTTTATAAAAGATAGGGATTTGCTTTCTTGTAGAATTTTATGATTTAGATTTGGCGTATACTGATATGAGAGATAGAATCCGATTCTGACTTATCTTATCAGCTATAAGTTAGTTAATTGTAGGATTTGCTTCCTTGTATAATTATAAGACTTGGCGTCTACTAATCTAAGAGATAAAATCCTATTCTGACTTATCTTATCAGCTATAATTTAGGTAATTATAATTTTTAATATTTTTTAATTCGAAAAATTGAGAAAATTCGAAAAATAGAACAAGACGATTTGTGAGGCGCCACATAAACGCCCCGTCTTCTCTTTTATATAAGTATATTGATTCCATTTAAATATAGTAGTTATTTAATTGTAATATCTTATTTTAGCACAAATTATAAAGTCAATCACAATTATTTTACTATACATTATAAATTGATTTTCATAACATGTGTATACAATTATAACTAATTTTATATTTTTATAATCTAACTCAACCCAAATTTTTAATTTTTTTACAATTATTTTAAATTTAGTATATGTTAATTAGATTACACACCTAAAGTCAATACAACTCTTAGATTATAATAATTGGTAAAAGGAAACTCTTTCATTGTAATACTATAAATTATACACTTACAAATTAAGATGTAAATATTATTTTCGAAACAACTAAAATTTGATCTTTATTTTCAAACAATCAATGGTACTCAATGATTTTCTTCAAAGTTTCATAATGTAATATTCTTAAAATTGGTTTTGTAGCAAATTTGAGTTATCCGATAAGTTCATTCGAATTTGACTTTGTCTAAACTCGATAAGTTCGGTTTGCTATATTATCAAATTCGAGTTTGGATAGGAAAATACGTTGAAACAAAATTATCAAACACTAAAAATTAAATAATATCTACAAAAATGAAAAACTCGACTCAACCAACGATAAAATATTGAAATTAATCTTAAATAAATTTTTTTAACAAATTACTTAGGATATTCCTCTGTAATAATCTCTCACAATTCATTAATCTTATCCACATTTTTCATTCACTACTACTATCTCTTTTCAACTTCAACTACAATTTCTGGTCATCGGCGACCTCCATTCTAGCCACCAACATTATTTTGTAACTGACAAATTTTTTAAAAAAAATGTATTCAAACCATTGTATGATCACCATTTCCGTCCATCACCACCGTCCACTCAATGTCATATGTAAGTCACCAAATTTAAAGAGAAATAACTACAATCAAATAAAGGTTAACTAAATCAAACTGTCACAACCTTCTTCTACCACTTTGGACAACCCCCTAAAAATCACTAACTACATATTGAAATAACCAGAACCAAACTACCACAACAACTACATTGCCATATTCTACTACTTATCACAACATATCCACCATCATTACCACCACCACCACCACTATCGTTAATATCTACAGACCATCTCTATACATAAATAACAAAATACAAGCCGAAATCATCATATATAAAAATTACAAAACTCGACAAAAATTAAAAACAAATCACGCGTCTAGAAATGAAAACAAGACGAAGAAGACGAATCATAATAAATAAATAATATATGGAAGAAACATGCATTGCTGAAGAGTCGATAAATTTGATATAACATAATTGGATTCGCAAAATGGGTAGAGAGAAACAATTAAAAAAAGAGAAAGTATTAATCAAAATTCATTTTCTGCAAGTTCGTTGGAAAGATGAAGGAAAAAAATATGTATATTATTTGTATGTGTAAGATCTAAAATTAGAATTAAAAATTTGTGATTAAGATTAAATCTTATATCTCACATTAGTATAGGTTCAAATGTTCTTTAAAAAGCACAAAAATTTTTGTGTAAATTTAGTAATTTCAAAAGTGTAATTTTCTAAATTTTTTCAATGAAATATTTATATAATAATAAATTTTTGTACTATTTTACGATTTAATGAACTCACCACCATTAAAAAGTATTATAAATTAGTTAATATTGTCAAACATTAGCAACATAGAATCAACATATGTAACTAACTTAAAAAAAATAATAAATAAAAATAAAATTATAAAATCTGAACGGTAAGTAATCGACTAGACACATGAGTTCAAATCTCACAAAAATTGAAACTTAGTTGTATTTTATTTTTTATAGTTTATGTGGTAAAGTATTTAAATTTATAATAAAAAATTATGTATCTTTTTATTAGAACTTTACCTATTTTATTTTAAATTAGTTAATATTGTCAAACATTATTAATATAGAATCAACATATGTAGCCAACTTTTAAAAAAAATACTAAATAAAAATAAAATTAAAAAATCTGAACGGTAAGCAATCGGCTAGACACATGGGTTCAAATCTTACAAAAAGTGAAACTTATTTGTATTTTATTTTTTCTGTAGTAGATTATGTTGTAAAAAGGAATTTAAAATTATAAATAAAAAATTATTTATCTTTTTATCGGAACTTTACCTATTTTATTTAATATAAATATTTTTCTTCATTGTAACTTTATATATTTAGTAAATTTTAGAGATAAAAAAATGAAATTAATTTATTACAGTAATTCTTGACATTATACATAAATTTATAAAAGTACACTCTTTAAAATTATAATTATGTAAGTGCACAATTTTAGATTTTTTTGATTATGATATAATACATATGTTAGTTATGCACAATATTTTAAATTTATTTTTAATAATATTAATATAATTCATATATATGAGGGTGAGGATATAAGTCTTTTTTACATTTTTTTATATTTTGCCCATGTGAACTTTTGGTGATGATTTTGGCCTCTAATGAACATGTCTATCATATGTGGTCACTCTTTTTCCTTTTAAATTTCTTAAGGCATAATATAGAAATCAATTGATAATAATGACGTATACATTCATGTGTTGGATATGTGAATATTGTATAAGTATGTTGGATATATATGTCTTTATATCTCTTACAAGACACCAACAGTCTACATATTCACTACCTAGAGGAGCACCTCCATTCATCCAAGAAAGACGTGGGCTATCCATAGGGCTGTAAACGAGTCGACCCGAGTCAAACACTGATAGGCTCGAGTTCGACAAAATAGTTCAAGCTCGACTGATCCATAATTTTCAAGCTCAAAGTCCGGCTTGACAAAAATTAGATAAGTTCGAGTTCGCCTCGAAAGCTCAAAGTGATTTTATTGCAAATTAAGATAAGCTCGAATGGATAAGTTTGAATCGAGTTTGACTCAATAAATATGTTAAAAAAAATAAATATTGAATATTTATTATAACAAAATATAAATAACATAAAAATAATTATACTAATATAAGCTCAATAAGGCTCGCGAGCCTCATGAACAGAGTAATTTGAAACTCGAGCTCGGCTTCGGGAACTATTCGAATATATCAAGCTCGACTCGATAATATCGAGTCGAATTCAAATATTTTACGAGCCGAACTCGATTAGATAATGAACCATTTGACTCATTACACCCTTCATCAACAGTAACGCTGAACAAATATGCAGGAAAACATGACTAACGCACACGTATTTGCCAAAGTTTGCTCAGTTCTGACCAAACATATGTCAGATATGCCGTATTAATCATGTGGCTATTTGAATGGGATATTGAGCACATTCGTACTAAGCGTTGGTGTGGGAAGGCATGGGTGGAGAGGATACTGAAAAACGCGTGGTTGTAAAGTGTGATCGATATACACATATCCATGTCAGGCATGGTCAGTGTACATGTATCCACGAGAAGCATGAACCTAACGCTTACATATCCCTTCGATTAGTTCAACGGAGAGAGGACATGAGTATTATTGGCACAAGTTTTTTACTTAGGATTAAAACACGCAAGTATGTCAAGCGGTGTTGGTGAATATATAGGAATATTTAGAAAAATAGAAAATCGAGTTTCTAATGGACATTTAATGATTTTGTGTTAAATATAATAAATATAAATTTTTATATTTAAAAAAATAATCGTTCGGTGCGTAGCACGGGTCATCGACAGTGGAGAGAATTTTTTACTCCATGTGATAATAAAATAAGGGTATATTTGGTCTACTATTAACCACATGAGTGTACTTAGTCCTAAGCCTAAATGACATGGGCCTTAACCCATTTAAGAATACAGTTTGAGAACTCATCACAGGCCCAGATTGTTACCTAGTAACATGCTATTTGTTTGTAAAAGTCAGGAAGAAAATGTCATGCAGTAGAACAAAAGGGAAGCTGGCCAAGCGGCTATCTATAAAAAATTCTCAACTTTGCGACACTTTGTGCTGGTATTTTTTTTTTTTTTTTTTACGGTGTAATTCATGACAAAATTTTAAGAGATGATTCAAAACAATCACTTCCCATATCTTAATTATGACACTTATTTTTATTAATGAAATTAATCTTTTTCAAAAAATTTAAATTATTTTTATTTTTATAGTACTAAAGCCGAATGTTAATCTTGGTAAACTTTAAATATCATGTGCAATATTTTCACTTATTCTTCTTGTTCATGCAAAGTCTTCTTGAACCTGCCTTCTTGTAAAACACAAAACCTCTCCAAACCCAACAATATCAATCTTCACAACGCACAATATTTTCACTCATGATCAAGTAGTAATACGGAGTTAGTTGAGGAGAATACTGAATTTATTGTGGGGACTATTCTTAGGCCTTCGATTGTTTCAAAAAACCAGGAGTGTGGTTTTCTTTGATCTGGTTCACTTATGGTGAAAATATTTGTTATTGGGAGCACTTTTTTGCATTACTGGACATTTTGGTTATCAGGGGCAGTGTTTGTGTATTTCTTTCGTGTTTCCGGAACAATGTTTAATTTAATTAGGAGAATGCCGATGTTTTTGAGTGATCGAGATGATCCGAACAAGCTGGATTTCTTTTACCAGGGTTCTGAGTTGCAGTAGGGTGTGGAGGGGTTTGTTGTTGGCTTTTTGTATACCATTGTTGGGCTGTTGTTGGCTTTTGTGACTCATTTTTTGGTAGGGGTCAGGAGTGTGAAAGCGCAGAAGTTGGTGATGATTCTTGTGTTGCTTGTGTCGTTTTGGGCGGTTAGGAAGGTGGTGTTTTTGGATAAATGGAAGACTGGATATGGGATTCATGCTTACTGGCCTTGGAGTTGGAATTGAGAAATGTGAATTTACTAGTTTATTTTTTGCAGCTTGCTTACTTTGAAGTAGTTCTTGTAACACTTTGTTGAGTGGATATTGTCTTCAAGAATTTGATTAAAGACTGCAACTTTTACCAATATCCAGATTTTGATTATATGCCTAGTAAATTTACTATCACAATGTGATAATCATTTAAAATTGTCGCTACTGCTGGATCTTGGATGAAATCCGGACAGACGGGTTCTGTTTATAGTAAATTTCCCAAGCTATTACAGGTGAAATATGGTTGTTCCTTGTTATATATATCTTACATTATTTTGCTACTGTTCCTACCTGAGGAGGTCTACTATGTGGGTGTACTATGTGAAACTTGGCGAAGCTACATTATAAAATTTAAGACTAGAAAATCTCTCATGTTTCTAGATTAGTCGCCAGACTAGGCTACAACAATGTTATATCTGAAAGTCTTAATTATATCTGAAAGTCTTAAGGATAATATTTAACAAAAAATATTAAAATTCTTTACACAGGAGGCTTATTTCATTTGGTGATCATGCTCCGCTTAACTTTAGTAGTCAATATTAATCCCTCTTGGTGTAGGCGTGTAGCTGTGCAGGTGGGTCAAAATAATCTTGGATTGGTGGATCATCTTTTCTCAATGTTATCAGTAATTATTTCAAATCCTTATTTTGTATGGGTCATATTCCTTATGGAATTTAAGAAGTGTGCGTAATTGCGTTCATGAGGCCATGCTAAAGTTGGTTCTTCTAAAAAATCTTAATATCGTATGCGTCTAGAAGAACAAAAAAACGTTGCGTTTAGGATTCTGTAATTTTAGCCATGTTAAAGAAGTTAGATCTGGATGTAGACATGTAGTTTTAGGATTTCTATTGGGCTTTAAGTATTGAAGTTCTGTGATTTGAGTGATTTAAGGTTTATAAAAAGTGCTTAGCATGTGTTATGATAAAGGGTAAGGGGAGATTGTACCATGTTTGTGTCCATGTCCAGATATGTTCTGTGATGTAAACAGAGCAGTGGTTATCAGAATTCATTGTCTCTTGGTATATTTTGTGTGTTTCTTTGGACTTTGTTGCTCAGTGCAGCTTCTTTTTCCACCCTCCAGGGGATTAAAACTCAACCAGTTAAGCTAATAACGTTCAAACCCATCTGTGTTTTATCCTCTCTTTTTATCATGATGGTATCTCTACGTGATTTTTATCAGGAGAGACTTGTTATCAGACCAACAAATGATTCATGATTTACTTTGTCTTTCAGTTATTTTCAGTTGTCTGTAGCTACTTTTGAGTACAGCCAAAACAGTGAGCTGGCTATTTTTGTTAGCATTGTATTATGTGCTATGTTCATGGAGTGTGTGTAGGTCCTACTTGGGTTGATTCCAGATGGATATAATGTGTGGTGATTAAGGAATAGACTGAGACCAAGAAAAACTTTTCTTTATCTTCTCAGATTAAAAATCTTGTTCCATGAAATCTTTTTATCTTCCTGTTCATGCTTAAATCTCTCTCTCTCTCCCTTGCATTAGTATGTTCTTGTTAATTTGTTATCAAGACTGCCAGTGATATTATAGGGAGGACGGAGAGATGGTTTGGAGAGGGACAGCAATCCACCAATATATTATAAAGCTTATCTTTTACAGTAAATACTTGTGCTCTAGGTCCTTCTATCAGAATTGCTTTTGTAAATGCCTTGCTTTATAATTGGACGCTAGATCCCAGACCTTTTGCTTTTTCTTAGATCAAAATATTTATTCTCGTAGGTAATAAGTTCTGTATACGTTAACCATCTTGTGTTGTTTACTGAAAGAATTGCTTTTCATGACCGAAAGAAGGCCAAGATGTGGTTCAATCCTTTCAGCATCTCTGCGTTGTTATGCAGCAAGACTTGATTCCTTTTAACATATTCCAATCATCCTTTTCCTTTCCTCACTCCTTACTCCAAAACTTTAGCTTATAAATTCTCTCCCTTATACAACAATTCCCACTTCTCCTTCTGCCGTGCTAGATCAGGAAGGGATATAACTTTTATTCAAGTAATATAAATAGATTGTCGAGGGAGGAGTAGAGAGAGAAAGAGAGTTTGAAAGAGATGGAAGAGCAAGTTGAATTAGTTGGGAAGGCATTTGTAGATCATTACTACCATCTATTCGACAATGATAGGCCCTCGCTATCTTCCCTGTACCAACCTACTTCCATACTCAGCTTTGAAGGCCAGAGATTAGAGGGAACTGAAGACATATGTACCAAGCTTAATCAATTGCCATTTGGGCAATGCCACCATGCCATTAGCACCATCGATACTCAACCATCATCTTTTCCAGGAGGCATCATGGTCTTTGTTAGTGGCAGCCTCCAGTTGCCAGGACAAGACTACCCTCTGCGATTTAGTCAGGTACCAGTGTATTCTATTTAAACTTGTTCCGAGATTTTCTAACTATATTTGTTCTTACATTGTGCTAATAGATTATTGATTTCTTTCATATAAAAAACATTCATGGTTTATGTTGCAGATGTTTCATTTGATCCCGATGGCAGAGGGGAACTTTTTCATTCAAAATGACATATTCCGCCTCAACTATGGATAATCTGGTGTTACCACTTTATGGAATTGCTTTAACAAATACGATATCCCACCGAATTGATGATATTCTTGTTTAATTTCTTACGAAAAAATAAAATGAACTGCTACTGTTTCTTTTACTGCTTGTAACATCACTTGTCTAGTGCTAAAATAGTGAGCACCAGTTATATACCAAGTGAACATAGTCAATACTCAATTATAAGATGTATGCAGATTCTAACTCCCTTTCAAATAAATTAGATCTTCAAACAAACAGCGCCAAGCCGAGTTCTATTCGAATCGAGCCGAGCTTAATTATTTTTAAAACCGAGCCGAGCCGAGCCGAGTTTAATAACCGAGCCGAAATTAATGTTCAAGATCGGCTCGTTAATAAGCGAGCCGAACCCGAGTTTGTTCACGAACAACCGAGCTGAGCCGAACTCGAGCCGAGT
>PHNY01101250.1:13601-24692 GCA_003724115.2 Anethum foeniculum
AGAACGACTCTGTTCATTTGCAGCCCTAAAATAAATTGATTAACTTTTCTCCATGTATATAATGTTAAAGGCAAAGCATATGGATCACAACTTCCATGCAAGTCACTTACTATAAAGAGAGAACTGTTCATTAATCATTAATGAAAAGAAAAAGACTTCAAGAACAGATTTGTATAGCTGGACTTCTTTCCAGTTTCCAGCTATACTCAACCAACCTGAAAGGCTGAAAACCCATTTAACAAGTAACCAAACTGCCTCTGGTGCTGGGAACGAAATTTATGTTCAGTTGATCTAGTAATATAAAACAAAATTAAAATTATTTGAAAGATCTGAAATGAATCTAAGTATTGTTAGAATGATAAGGTAAGCCACCCAAGATAGACTAATGTCTAATTATGATCAGAAAAATGTCAGAATCCTGAAAACCGTTTGTAAAAAACGTTCTCAAATAATGAGTTATCATCGTATTATTGGTTGTTCCTTCATTAATTAAATGAACTACTCGTGCATTAATATGAGTCCCAAGAATAAAATGATGTCACATATAATCTGGAAATTTTTTGGAATCCTCTTGTGGGTACGTAGCGTTATTATTTGTTAAAGTTTCACATCAAAAAGCAAAACTGCAGATACAATAAATCTACCATAATAATGGTGAGGATACTGTTTGCATTATGTGCACATATAAAAAGAAACATAGAGGGCCAAAACTCTGAAGTGATGCAGAGGACTTACTTACCTATCATGTGTGTTGTGTGAATACAGAATTCATACAACTATCATTCTATTAGCACCCACCATTTCAAGACATTAAAAGCTTCCAATTGAAGTGCAAAAATGATTATTAAAAAGAAGTTCAAATTCTGAATGTTAGTAAAAAGGACTAAAATCTTGTAATTTTAAGGAAAAAATTCTGATGTATGAACTTGTAGTTCTATAGTGCTCCGTAAGTTTTACATACGCACTTGATACTGTAGAACTTTAGTATTATCGTTTTTTAGCTATCGTGTATCTTCTGATAGAAAAACGTTATTTTCAGAGTATTTTTTAATTTCTAAAGCTATCTGTTGTTAAGTAATCAATTATTCTGAAATATCAAAGTATTAGACAAAGACATTTTTCACGATTTTATATTAATATTTTAACACTCTTCCTTACTTGAGAACCCATTTTTGGGTGGAAAAATAGATTACAGAAACACATCTTTGGAGCATAACTTTGTCTTTTGTGTCATTATGAGAATATCCGGAGTGGCCAGTCGAATTTCAATACTCCTGCCAGGTATAAGTATACGCTACAAATTGTGTATGCAAGATCTAATACAACACATATAGCTCGGAAAAATAAAAAAATGCTGTCGAAACATTTCCTTTTCAAATATTTTCTTTTCACTTTTGCTGAAAAGTTTAAGTGTAAAATAAATTATTGGTCGTTTTCTCTTGCATCCTTGCAGTAAACACAATGTACATGTTTCCGGCGTTTAATTTTCCATTCATATGTTGCCTTGCGAGGTGCTGGCATAGAAGACTATTAACATCTACTAAAAGAAACCATAATTCATTCAATAATGAAATTGTATAGATTTCACAATTCCAGCTAAACTTCATATCAAGCCTGATCAAGTAGCAGATCAAGCAATTTTATTACACTAACGAGGAACATACGAGAAAAATAAATTAATTGAGAAATAACAACTTGAGAAATTTCTCATATGTTTATATATCAAGATCTCCCACAGAGGCACACTTCTGTCTGAGATATGATAGTATAGAATCTGCCTAGTCATCTGCATCAACTTTTTTTATGGGACGTGCACACAACTATCAGTTTCATATCTGCTGTCTGGATTGATAATAGAGTAGATGCTTTATATGTAATCTCACATGAAATGCATCCCCCTATTAAACAATTGAATTGTAGTAGTTGAATTCCTAAATTTGGTTCATTTGAATTTGTTAAATCATCATCGTCCCAGTGAGCCAGAGGGGACAAATCTTGCTTATTTGCTAAATAAATTTCACAGTATGATAGGTAATCTTAACAACCTACGGAACAATCTAGATTCTCTTTTGGAGATAGATGGTAATATGGACTATGATATTCTTTTCATCAAATATTTATATGAACAAAACAAATTAATAATGGAGAGAAAAAACCCAACTTGAAATGTCATCATATACAATGTTTCCTCTGAATTTGAGTTCCAATATTAAGCTCTCTGCTTTTTTTATTTTAATTTTAAAAAAGGTTATATTATATTTATTACAAATGAATAAATGGATGAGTAAGAATCTAATCCTCTTGCACAACAAGAAATAAATCCTTATTTATTTCATTGGGCTCATATTAAGTTCATTTTATTTACCTGACAAAAGGGTAAATTTATGGTCTTATAGCCTGGTCAACAACAGTATGAAAAACAAAGCAATCTGAATTCTGGATCATGTTAAGCAAATTTACTTTTGATATATTTACTTTATAAGATCCTATGTCGCAAACTTTAGGAAATTATTGATATTTAACATTATTATTGATTAATATTATGCGTGACCATGATGACTGTCTTGTAAAATAGTTGATCACTCGGTCCAAATCATTACTTCCTCTGTCCCAACCATTTTTTTACAGTTTCCTTTTTGGGATGTCCCATCTAATTTTTTACATTTCAAAACTTACCCAAAATAGTTAATAGGTCCCATCACTTTCTCACTTTTATTTCCTTTTCACACTACTTTTTACATTAAAAATTAATGGGTCTCACCACTTCACCCACTTTTCTTTCTCTTTTGAGCCTAAATCATATGGAAACAAAAATCTTGGACAGATGGAGTACAATTTTAGAGTTTTTACATTCTTCCCACGACCGACACTCCATCCTCTCAAGTAAACACTTGATAATTTATGGCAAAGTCTAGTATTGTTGCTTTGCTTATTTCCGTCTATTTTTAAACCTTCTTACTTTAGGGTGAAAATGGATGGGCGAAATCGATCAGACCAAGCTAAATATTTTTTTATTTTTAGCTGACTAATCAAAATCATTATAATCTAATATTAAATTGAATTTTAAAAAAATCAACCCAACTTTGATGAATTTGATATGAATTTTAATACTTTTTAACCAACTCGACTCGACTTTTTAATATGGCCATTAAATATACCTCTCTATTTTATACGTAACATATTTTGTTCTTCTATTCAATCGCAAACTAAATTCATTAAGTAGTATTTATAGTTTGTGTTTTTTGTAGCATTATATGTTGATTGTACTTGTGAAAGGAACGCATTTTAGTGGTTATAATTTTAAGAGTTTAATATGTTGGTATGTTTAAATATAACATATTATTGCTAACTAAGCAATAATGTATTATAAAAGTATTAATTAGCAATTGGATAGATGTATAATAAACATATTTTTTATATGATATTTTAATTCTTGAATAATAATGAACAACTATTTAAGTGAATCTAAATCAAACCAAACTCATATATGATAAATAAGATTGGGTTACAAATTTATTTTTATAAATCATGTTAAATTTTTTTAAACCAATCCAATTAATTTAGATTACTAAGATGACTTAAACCCAGCCAGCCGACTCATGCAGCAGCCAATCCAATTAATTCTTTGGACGAAAAAGTTTGCAGCAGCACAACTCCCAACAATAATCTACCAACATATCGAAAACGTAAACTTAAATACTCATGCATTGCTTCTGAAGTTTGTGGGCATGTTATGCATCTAACGGCATCCGAGCTGCCACGTGCTTTAACGATGGATCAAATGATTACTCCCTCCGTCCCATAATACAGTCTTTTTTGAAAAAATTACGCATATTAAAAAATCATTAATTTGATAATGTTTTTCCACTTATACCCCTCATAAATAAATAAATATAGACTTTTACTCAACCCTCATTAAATGTTATATACAACTTTCAGGAATACTAATTTTGAAATAATGTCATTCTATTTGCATTGGAAAGGGAAAGTGGACATGTATTATGGAATTTTTTTTTTTTTCAAAAGAGACTACTATTATGGAACGGAGGGAGTATTTTTTGCAGGTCCCTAAATATGTTCATGAAATTTGTAAATGTAAAATTAGCTATAAGAGTACTTTCTCCCTCCCATTATTCTTTTTGGGAAAAAATATTATACCAAATTATATGTCTATCTCTTCTTTTACTCCAATATAAATTTAAGAGTAATTTCTTAAAATCATTTTTATATTTATAATTTCCAGGATTTAATTGTTTTAAATTATATTCAAATTATATTTTTTAATATATTAAATAAGGGTATCCCGTAAAAAATATTAACCAACTAACTTTTTTCTTGCGTAATTTTTTAGAAATGTACATGTGAAATAGGATGGAGTCATCCAAATTTAAACTGTGAAGTAAAATTCTCTTTAGATAGTCATTGCGATACTTATTCTTGAAAAGCTGGGCGGTAAATAAATTGATTCAGACTACATAGTATCTCAGATTATATACGGCTAGAAAATATGATACATGTCTCATATTCGTTTTATATATTATCCAAATACAGTGGAAAAATTAAATCCGGATATTATCCTGAGCATTTATGCACTCGCTCAAATTATGTCTCATGTTACTTTTTATAAAATGATCATACCCGAATATGGTCCATGCTCCAGATTATTGAAACTGAACTCAAATATAAATTATTTTTATACTCATTACATCTGTAAATCCATTTTATAATTTTTCTTACCTTCTATAAATTTATATTTTTATAAAATATGATTTATCCAATCTTAAAATGAAATAAATATCATTATATATTTAAAATATTAGATTTGTGATTATTATATTTTTATAGTATTATATTTTAGAATAATAATAATTATATATTTCAAATAAATACGACTTTTAGTGTTAATAGATCATATTCGATAGTCACAAACTACATGGTTAGAAAAAAGAAAATTCAGTACTAATAGCTCATATTTGGTTTGGGTCCGAAACTTAAAATATAGGTCTCGGTTATATTCAAGAAAAATGACACGAAACTCAATCTAGACATTGTAAATATAAAACGATCCGAGACATGATTAAACGAGTACTCGGCGATCCTGATCATTTTACACTCCTGCGAGAGAATTCCTTGATTTTCCTCAACTGTTTACTCCCTCCGTCTCACAATACTAGTCTTTTTGAGGGATATTTTTTTTTCTATAATAAATGTCCACTTTTAAGTTCCAATGCAAATTTATTGACATTTTTCTAAAATTATCATTCTTGAAAATTGTATAACAATTAATGAAATATGAATTAGAGTCTATATTCATGCATTTATAATAGGTATAAATGAAAATGTATCATTAAATTAATATTTTCTTAATAAACGTAAAAAATTGAAAAGATACTAATATTGTGGGAGGAGGGAGTATAATTTGTTCATAAATTTTAAAGCTAAAAATATACGTATACAAGTAGTTTTTGAAGAATCAAGGGAAATGTTATTTTCAGAGCAAAAACGTGGGAAAAGATCACATTACCCTTGCATTAATGTTTTTTAAGATATGTTTATTGTGCATACATGGGGCAGTTTTGTCTTTTCACCTTTTTTCTTGCTCTGGAAATAAAAAAATAGCTCTGAATATATTGCATATGTGCGCAATTTTTCGGGAACAGGACCGAAGTCAACTTTAAGAAAGGAAGAGTAGCACTTCAAAGAGTCACATTTGGCGGGACCAAGAATGCTGGAGTAAATTTATAGGGTGCGCCATAACTTTCAGTCACACAAGAAAGTCACATAATTTTCTTATTTATTTATACGGTTTTTTGGACACATGCTAAGCGCAAAAATTTATAATAATAATGGTGTTTGATTGGTAAAATTTTTGTGAATGCAGCGGGTCTATCACTATTATAAAGACTTCACCAATCAAACTCCACCATTTTTATAAGTTTCCGCGCTTATCATGTGCCCAGAAAAATCGTTATTTATATACTTTTGTTGTATACTCCCTCCCTCCCACAATACTAGTTTCTTTTCAATTTTTTACGCTTATTAAGAAAATATTAATTCAATGATACATTTTCACATATACTCATCATAAATGCACGAATGTAGACTCTAATTCATATTTCATTAATTGTTATACAATTTTCAAGAAAGGTAATTTTGGAAAAATGTCAATAAATTTGCGTTGGAACTTAAAAGTGGACATGTATTATGAGAAAAAAATATCTCTCAAAAGAGATTAGTATTGTGGGACGGAGGAGTACCATTTTACTGTATTCTAAAACTAAGAAAGTTCGTGTAATAGTTTCAGTTTATTTGTTTAATTTTTTTTTTGCTTAATTGCTTTAACTTATTTTCATTTATTTTCTTACACAATCTTAACTGAAAATCAATGCAAAAAATTTTTGTTTTCGACTAATTACTTGCAAAGATCTTGATCGAATATTTGAATGTTAAAAATGAATAATAAAAAATTCAGACAAATACTCAAAATCGAACTTCAGCCAACTCAAATTTTAAATTAGTATAAAAAAATTCGACAAATTACTGCAGGATTTTCGAAACTCAATCAGATAATCGATTTTCGAAATTTAAAACCTCTTAAAAATATAGAATTTTTCAAATTTATTGAGAAAACTAATACTTCCTATGTCTCTCTGAACTGTATACATAATTTTTTTTAAAGTTTGACATGCATTCTAAGGTGAATATAAAGTATACTTCCGTAATTTATTTTTAAAATTTTCTTTTTTTGAATTAAATTTCAAGTGTTATATTTTTATTTAGAAAAAGAAAAAATTTAAAATTATTTATCTAACTATATTATAAATAAGCGTTAAAATGTGTGCCGAGCCCGTTCCAATGTATAGTACTAATAAGATATGCTTACAAGATACTCCTCAATAAACAACTGGTAAGTGGTATTTATATGATTTCTTTGTCCCATGTTCTTCAAGACCTTCCCTCATCTATTTTTTGTGAGCTTTTTGTTGGTGTCCACCTCTTACTTTCCTCCTCCTCTTCATCTTCTTCCTCCACTACCTTTATTCTCATTCTCTGTGTTTCATTTCTTATCTTCCTGCTTAATTTCACAAAAAAGATTCAATCTTTAAGTCAAAGATTGAATCTTTTTCCATTTCAGCCAATACCCATCTCAGTTTTCCAGCTTGCATGTGTTGATTGATATATATACACACATATATCAAGAAACTGAAGAAGTTGGTGAACGTGTTTGTCAAGGACTATTGATTGCCCTTTAAAGTCTTCTATTCTTTTTCATCAGGTATTTTTAATTAATCGTTTATAAATTTTTTTACATTTATGAAAATGCATATTTAGATTTTGTATATATATTTTTTGAGATACACATATATGGGAATATATACTAATCTCAGTACAGAGGCAAACTGTTTTCAAGCTCATCTTTTTGTGCTTTTTCATAAAAGACAAGGGTCAGAACCTATAAATTATAATGATGGTTTATAACTTAAACAATTGTTAACCCATGCTTGCTTTCCAACAGGCATAGAAATATCACTGTTACCCTCTTGTGATTGGCTTTTAGAGGAAGGGAATTGAAGAAAGTTTTTACATTTTGTACCATGACTATCAAAATCAAGGGAATTTATAAGGGATTCAGATACTTTACTCAAATCTTTGGTAAAGATCCTATCTTTCACACATTTACTCACACTAGTTGTACTTGTATGTGCTTCTTTTTCTTGGGTTTTTAGGACTAATTTGGATAATTGATGTGTTGTAGTTGTGAAAGAGAGGGAATTGGAAATTGGGTTCCCAACAGATGTTAAACATGTTGCGCATATTGGATGGGATGGTCAATCTGGCAGTTGTGCACCTAGTTGGGTGAGTGTATCTCGATTTACGTCATTAATTTTACTTTTGTGAGGTTTTGTTGTTTAATTTCATTTTTGATTCTGTTTTGTTGCAGACATGTAAAATTGTATGATGACATGTTTTTTTTTTTTTTTTTTACTTTTGTGTTAATTTTAGATGAACGAGTTTAAGACAGGGCCGGATTTCGCATCTACGTCTATCGGCAATTCTGGTTCAGCTTTCTCCCCATGGTCCTCTCAAGGTATGTATTTTACTTTGACGTTATATATTTGCAATTACCCTGTCTTAATTTTACGAAAGGGGAACAAGTTAATCATAGAAAAGAAAAGAAAAAGTACAAGATTAAAGAAAAAGCAGGGAGTTCCTTTATTGGTTTTATATCATGTGCAATGTCTATAAGCAGTCAAGGGCAGATGGAACATTTTCACGGGGTGGAATGTTGAAAGGAAAATGATAATTTGTCACTTATTGGTATATATATAATAAAGCCGACAATTTTGATTAAGGAATACAGGCTCTATGGATTTTGTGCCTCAAATAGAAGAATTTGGATTTTATGTCACGAGACTATCAAGATTCGGGAAGAATCAAAAGGACAAGACACTAACTTTTGGTTAATCGACAAAATTATGTTTGATTTATTGGTAAAATATAACTAACATCCAATGAATTTTATGGACATGAGTGGTATTTGTCACTTAAAAGCAATCTCTGTTTTTAGGTTTATTCATGTGATGATTCTAGAATTCTATTCTTATTCAGGGGTTATCTTATCTTTCTTTAATACCATATCTGATCAATGTAACTATAGCTATGATTAAATATAAAAACAATATGGTAAGTATTGTCTGCCATTTAGGTTTAGTCTAGCCTGATTTTAAGAATGATAGCTGTAGCTGGGGAAATAGTACAACACAGAAAACATCTTATGTCACAGAAGCTGTTTGGACTCGTAGTTTTGTCATTTGTGGATGGAAGCAGTAAGTATAAATGAGCGTAAGTGTTCATCTTGATGTTTTGACCATTTAATTGTAGATTATACACAAGGTTTTGTGTTCAGAGGAACTTAGATCTGTAAAGTGAAAGCAATACTTTGATCATATACAGTTTTCCGTCTCCACTATGGGAGTACTTTGTTGTCTTTAAAGAAGAGCCTCTCGTGAGCTTCTTGTATTTACACTGAGTTAGAACGAGGCAGGCAATCTTTTGGGAGGTTTTTGTGGCACAACTTATCCCTTGTAAGAGAAAGGTTTTGGGACAGAAGAATGTTTATTTTAGTGAACCCTTAAAGGTAGTGTGGAAACAACTTGACTTTCCCGAAATCAGAAAAGAAATTAAATTTCATTTCTGCAATTATGTGCCTGACCTGGTTTGTTTCGAAGAAATCATACTGATTAAAACTTTTATTCTCTCTCCAACTCTGATGCCAACTTATAGTTTAAAGTAATATGTTCGGCTTCGGTGGAAAAGCCACCAGGCGAATATATTGATCAGAAATATTAATTGACTTACGGTTTAGTACCTCATTGTGTTGTGGTTTTTAAAACGATCTTGCATGATTATATTCCTAGAATCTCACAGATGTATTTGTGTTTTCTCTATATCATACACTACTTTGGTTATATCTTTCAGTAAAATTTCTTGCGTTTAATCATCGTTCTTCCTTTTCTTGTCTACTGAAACAGATTTTGGAGAAAGGCTAGGCCGACAAACAGCATCTGACATGTTCACAGATATACCACCCACAGACATGCCTAATATTCCAAAGAAGCAGAAACGTAAGAAGCAGAAAGCAACTTCCTCGCCCAAATCTTCCTCTTCCTCATCAAGGTCATCACGAGCAGCAAAGACAAAGGCAAAATTTGTCGATGGAAATATCAAAGCTTCTTCGAGCATAGAAGTTGCGTGAAATATCTAATATTAAAAATGCTTACTTGAAAAGTTTATGGAATACTCTTTCTGTAGTTGGAGAAGTTCGGAAAAGTTCTTGTATATATACATGGAAATAGAGGTACTTGGGACAACAGATGAATCCTCTGGAAGATGATGCTGATAAAAAAGTTTTTTCTCTTCTTTTTCTTTGTTTGACCCCCCCTTTTTAGTTTTCTTTTGTTCTGGTTCATTTTCTTGTGGGATTTCTGATGACTGATTCATGTAAAGAGTAAATTACTTAGCTGTGCTGGAGCAATTCTAAGCTAACTCAAATTTGTAAGTTAAAAAAGTTTTACTTTTCCAGATTGTCAATAGTAGTATTTTTCAAGTTTCTGAGAAAGAATGAAGTGTTATTATCATTCCCGTTCGGCCTTATATTGAAGTTACACAACCATTTTACGAGAAGTTTTTCTGGATGCATGAAGTCTCAACAGTCCTTAAAGAACTTTGAAATTGTGATAAAAAATATCATAATATTATAAAACATGACATTAATTTTTACGGAGTGTTGAATATAATATAAGATTTATATGTGGTCTTCCTCTAACACCTTAAGTTTTAGATGGAGTGTTGAATATAATATAAGATTTATATGTGGTCTTCCTCTAACACCTTAAGTTTTAGATGGAATCGTTCTCAACATGATATCAGAGCTCTAGTCGGCGGGGGTCTCAGGGGGTCTCAAGTTTGACTCCCTGCTACCCCCAATATTCTCACAATCTATTAAGGACACGAAGACAATTTATGCCCCAAAGATGGGTGCCCGTGATCCACTCTTCAACCCAAAAATGGGCTTTCGAGTGAGGGGGAGTGTTGAATATAATATAAGATCCATATGAGGCCTTCTTCTAACACCTTAAGGTTTTAGATGGATCGGGGAAGAATTTTGAAAAGTGTCGACTAAAAATATTATAAAGCATGACGTAGATAAATTTTGAAAGTGTCACATCAAAATGTCATTGAACATAAAAGATACCAATGCTCACAGTTTCGGAGAATTTTGAAAATCGCAGATTAAAAATATAGTAAAAAGTAATATGCATATATGTATGATCTTTCACACTCTATTTTAAAAAATAGAGCTATTCACGAACCGAGCTATTCGCCAACCGAGCTTGAGCTCGACTCGTTAAGGGCTTGGTTCGGCTCGGTTCGTTAAGGGCTCGGGCTCGGGCTCGAGCTCGAACACAAAAAAGTGTTCGTTAAGAAAACGAGCTCGAGCCGAGCTTTTGGCATGTTCGGCTCGAGCTCGGCTCGGCTCGAAAAAAATTAAAAAAATATGATTTTATATTTTTAATTATTACGAATATT
>PHNY01101262.1:2103-20992 GCA_003724115.2 Anethum foeniculum
AATACCAAACTCTTTTTGGTTTTTGCTAATTATTCCATACTCTGTAAGTACATAATTCATGTTTTGTCCATTCCACGTAGAATAAAATACAATAAATATAAAACTTAGAGATCTACCAGGAAAGATAGTAATGAGAGTTATCCCTTTCTCAGACCCTTATTCTATACAATATTGCTCCCAAAACATAGTAGCAGTGTATTGGTCCTCATTAAAATTAACANCCAGAACCACATTTGTGTTGTTAAGCTCATCAGGGAACGAATTCGTATGAAGCCAACTTTTACAGTATTCAAAGATCTCCTGCCCCATTACAGACCAAAAATTCTGGAAAAACGCAGGGTTTAATCCATCAGGGCCCGAAGCCTTATCAGGGTGCATTTGTTTGACTGCCAAAGAGAACTCCTCAAAGGTCATTTCCTCCGTCAATTTCAGGTTTTGCTCGGTTGTAATTCTTCTAGGACACACCACATTATCATCTATTTCTTCCACAGTCTCACTAGCAAATAAATCAGAGAAATAATTATATACCACATCACTCATACCTTCCTGATCTTTAACACAGACATCATTATCATCAAATAACTGAGTGATCCGATTTGCTTTTCTCCTAGCAGAGGCATTTGAGTGAAAAAACTTCGTGTTCTCGTCTCCTTCTGCCAGCCAAAACAACTTCGCCCTTTGCTTCCAGTACGTCTCCTCTTTAAATAGCAGCGTATTCAAATTATCCTTAGCAGCAAGATAAGCCTTTACACTATCTTCATCCGCCAGATCTTTAAGTCTTGCAATGGTATCTTTGTGCTCCATGATCTTCTCTCTGAATTTATGGAAAAATAAACGCCCCCAACGAGCCATGAACGACGATACCTCAATGAGTTTAGGCAACAAATGAATAGAAGGTAGCTTCTTCCATACCTCAGTCACTTCAGAAACAAAATTAGGTTCTTTGAGCCAAATGTTTTCGAAGCGAAACCTAAACTTCTTCTTCGAGATGTCTACCTTAAGGAAATCCAACAAAATCGGATCATGATCTGAAGCTGAAACATTAACCACTCTGAGATTACACAATGGAAACTTGGACCACCAACTATCAGACCCAAAAGCCCTGTCCAACCTTTCTCGAACCCAAGTGTCTTGTCCCCTACTCTTTTCCCAAGTAAACCTCCCGCCACAAAGGTCTAGCTCCGATAAATAACAATCCTCAATAGTTTTACAAAAACCATTCAGTAAATTCTGAGGATGAGGAATCTTACCCTTTTTATCAGACGAGTACATAAGATCATTGAAATCTCCAAGAATACACCATGGTAGACTAGACAACCCAGCCAACGTACGAATCAAAGTCCAGGAATCCGTCCTCTTTGCACGCTCAGGATGTCCATAATAACAAGTCAGACGCCAAGTCACGACATTATTCTCTAAAACCCCCACATCTATATGATTTTGTGAATAGCTGGTTATTTCACAGGGAAAGTTATTTTTCCATAGAATCGCCAGACCTCCACTCCTTCCTATTCTATCTACTGAGAAACAGTGGTCAAAACCAAAACGAACTCGTAACTCATCAATCCTCTTAGCATACGATATAGTTTCCATCAAAAAAACAAAACTAGGTTTAGTCTCCTTCAACAGGTCTTTGAGAACACGAACTGTGCGAGGTGACCCAAGGCCTCGACAGTTCCAGCTAAGACAACTCATTTCAACTGGCTAGCTTGCTGGGCAAGCTTAGCCAAAAAAATAGGGGAAGAATCTGTGTAATCAATTCCAGAAAACTCAGACCCTGTGTTTGCCATATTTACGTTGCTGTTACTTTCCAAAATATCATGGCTCTCGCTTCTTGGTCTTTTCCTTTCCTCAAATAGAAGCCCATTAAGCTCATCCTCCTCAGGCCCATTGGATAAAATATCCGAATTATTTCCCTCCGTTGTAGTTTGAAAATTATTTACTATCTTTGATTTGCCCGCAATAGCAGCATGTTCAACAGATTTTCCACGTACATTCAGGGTCAAATCACTATTCTGCTTGTTTCTCGGGATATCATCTCCCGTGAATTTCTCCTTGTAATTATCATTCTCTACCGAGCTTTTCCAGTCACCGTCGCTATCCTCCCTCAGCCACTTACTCTTACTACCACCGCCGCCCCTGCGCGTATTTGCACGAAGCCAAGAACCCCATTCCCTCGTAACAGATCCTCCTTCCCCCTCAAGCTTCTTTGTGCAAAACCTCTCCGTATGCGATAACATTCCGCATAAGAAACAAAAATCCCCGAGCTTCTCATACTTACATTGCACTATCACCTCTGTCTTATCCTTCTTACAAATCTTTTTCTTTCTCTTCAAAGGCTTCCGAATATCAATACGAATCCTCAAGCGCATAAACTCTCTCCAGATGCTGGAATTATTATTTGAACCGTATTGAATAAACGACCCAAAAAAATTCCCTAGCTGCTTCCCTACTGTTTCCGACATATAACCCACGGGCAAACCATGAATCTGAATCCAGAAGTCCATCTCCACCAGTGCCACTTTCGTTGGATCTTCCCCATGTTTGATAATATTCATTACAAGGAGTGCATTATCAAAAGTCCATGGTCCTCCATTCAAGACCCATTTCAAATCCTCTAGATGATAAAACTGAAATAAAAACAAACCAGGTTTAAGATCTTTGATAGAGATTCCCCTCGCCGGCTTCCAGATATCGGCCATTTTTGACTTCATGACTCTGCCGTTTATACTTTTCTCCGTTAGAAATCTACCCACCAAACATAATTCAAACCTGTTCACCTCTTCCTCTACGCCTTCATCAAAGACAATCTCTTCATTCTCTTCATTTTCGATATCCATTTCCGCCAGTCGCATTTCAACGTCGTTAACTGATGCCATGATGACACCCTCTCACAAAAACCTGTAAAGAGATTAGGAGAGAAAAACAAAACTCTCACATAGAAAAAGGAGAGAACTTGGCATTGCTAGGTTCTAGTTGTTCACTATTTTCTAAATGAAACATTATTTAGGCGCATAATTTAGCAAATATCAAATCTTAACCAAGTAGCGCGAAGAGAAAAAAATGAATGAATGTTTTGAACTTTTTCAAACTTCAAAGATATATGTATATTTCCATATAAACTACAATGGTTAAATAGATATAATAAAGCCTAATAAAAAATGATGTTATTGTACACACAAATAATCACTTCCACGCCAAACAGAAAACTCCCATGTAATAGCATTTCTTTGTCCTAATCCTCTCCTAATCCTAACTCTAATCCCACCCCATTAATCAAACTTAAAACACCATATAATTAATCACCCCCTGTAATTATACAATATACATACACACACACATCAAAAAGACGACACGCAAAACCAGTCCAAATAAGACTCAAAGTCATCTCTCTCTCAATCATTAAATCTCTCTCTCTCTCTCTCTCTCTCTCTCTCTCTCTCTCTCTCTCTCGTTAAAAAGCTTTATTGATATTCTTGTGTTTGTCGTTTTGATGGAAGTTGGAACTACAATACGACGTCGGTTTGAGTAAGACAGCAAAATATTAAGCCCTAATTAGGAGGAGGAGAAGATGTTTTCGTGGAACATCGCGAAGTCGGCGGAGGCGATGTTTTCGCGGTGGGCGATTAAGAAGGTGTTTAAGTTTTTATTGAAGAAAAAATTAGGGCAATTTATTTTAGGAGATATTGATCTTAATCAACTTGATGTTCAACTTCGTAATGGTACGGTTCAGCTTTCTGATCTCGCGCTCAACGTCGATTATATTAATCTCAAGGTTCGCTCTCTCCTTTTGTTATTGTTGTTGTCGATTTTCGATATAATTGCTTGTTTTTCTTCTAGTTGAGTTTCGCAATTATACTTGCCTGGTTTTGGAGATTAACGGAATGATTAGTTAAACGTGCACGGCAGGACATCGTAAAATTATTATTTATACTTTATAGTAGCAGATACTTGATAGAATAATAGTATAGATAAGTTTATTAATTTTGGATAATTTGGTGCTATTGTAGTTTACAGAATGATTAGTTAATTGTACGTGGTAGGACATTGTGAATTGATACCGGATAATGAGTTTATACTTTATATCGATAGTAAAACTTTAATTATGACAGATACTCAATATAATAATAGTATAGACGAGTTGCTTAAAATTTTGGATAATTTGGTGCAATTGTAGTTAACAGAATGATTAGCTACATGTACATGGTAGGACATTGTGAAATGATACTCGATAATGAGTTTATACTTTATCTGGATAGTAAAACTTGAATTGTGATAGATACTCTATAAAATAATAGTATAGATGAGTTACTTAAAATTATTGAGAATTTGTTGCAATTGCAGTTAACAGAATGATTAGTTAAACGTACATGGTAGGAGTCGTAAGATATTGTAAATTGATAGTCGATAATGAATTTATACTTTTCTCGGTCTAAAAACTTGAATTGTGATAGATACTTGATTAAATAGTAGTATAGATAAGTTATTTAAATTTTTTGAGAATTTGGTGCAATTGTGTTTAACAGAATGATTACTTAAACGTACTTGGTAGGACATTGTGGATTGATACTCGATAATGAGTTTATAATTTATCTCAGTATTAAGACTTGAATCGTAACAGATACTTGATGAAATGATAGTAGAGATAGGTTAATTAAAATTTTTGAGAATTTGGTGCAATTGTAGTTAACAGAATGATTATAGAGGTTGTAGTGTGATTGTGATATTCGAGTGTTAAGAGATTTTTGAAAGAGTTTGTTGATGTATGTCTATATGTATGATTATCATGTGAATGGATTAGGTTTGGAAGTTGTATTGCTAATGCCGTATTGTATGTCGTGAGGGCTTACTTCCAGTAAGTAGAAGTTTTTGAAAACATGCGGGATATGTTGATATGTTGAAGTGAAAGTATTAATTTATTCTCTAGTCTGGAAAGTGTTCATATAGGGTTTGGAACCTGAAATTCTTATTGTGAATCTTGTACTGGTGTCTAAAGTTTACCATGACTACTTGATATATTCAGCAAACAAAAGCAAAAAAAGTGTGTGATTTATAATTCAGGCTAGAAATTGTTTAAATAATAATATAACTGATATTTGAACAAAAAGATGTTTTTAGCCATTTTCAGGACAGAGGGATTACGATTGGTCTTCACTCTTCACGTTTAAGAATTACATTATCAGTTATTAAAACTAAAGAGTTTCCTCCCTGCATTTAGTGAATAAGAGCTTGGTATTATCAATCCTAGTGGATAGTATAGGGTAACTGTTTAAATATACAATGCTCTTTTTGCTAATAATTTAAAAAGGATCTGCAAGATGTTTGGCTAGCAATTTGATGGCAAATAACTAGTTTGGTTGTATTTGTTTTCTTAGTGCTCTATCAGTTCCTTGCCATGCTTTTTGTTGTAGACTCGCAATGTAGATTCCATATCCTCTAAGTGACAAAAATAAGTTGCTAGCTGAGTTCCTCAATATAGTTCATTTTGAACCATGATCTCAGTTGTGCTGACCAAGTCGCTGCTGAGTTCTGGGTATGTGATGATGGTATTTTCTAATTATCACACCTTACGTGCCATTTGGGACACAATTTCGAGACCTTAGTGCTAATAATAGTATAACATAATATAGTGAAGATATGTCTGTATTTGGCCAATTATGTAGGAACGCATCTTTAGACATCATTTTTTGCAGCTCTTTTTATGTTAAGATATGTCAAAACCTTTAGAAAGTGAAGTGTCTACGTGCAAAATAAGAAAAGGAATAAGAGTATAATTTGTCAATTTGTTGTGAAGAATAGAGGTCTAGACAGGAAGATCTTTTGTTCTATTATACTTTGATATCACAACCTTTATCCATCCTTTGGCTTATAGAGTTAGTGTAGCAGATAAACCGTCTCTTTTTTTGGTAATAAGAGTTTGAGGTTTGAGGGTTCAAAGCCTCTTTCGAGGCATGTGTGTGTGAGTACCCCCCCCCCCCCAAAAAAATAATAATAATAAATAAAAATAAATAAATAATGAATAAATAAAATAAAAATACTATTGTTTATTTTGCATGATGGATTTTCAGCTGTCACTATATAGTAGAATGAAATGTGATCTCACAGTTTTATTGTATTTTTGGCTATATTGTTCAGTTAGGTGCATTGGCAGGGCTGACTGTTAAAGAGGGATCTATTGGCTCCTTATCTGTCACAATGCCATGGAAGAGTAAAGGGTGTCAGATTGATTTGGATGAACTAGAAATTGTTCTGGGTCCAGGTGTGAAAAATTTGTTTGAGGATGGATCTGGAACATGTCTTTCAAGCCAATGTGGTCAAGATGGTGTTGGGGATTTTAGAAGATCTGGGCCTGACATTGTGGATAACACTGTGGCTGTAGCTTCTGTGGATGTACACGAGGGAGTCAAAACCATTGCAAAGATGGTAAAGTGGCTGCTTACTAGTTTCAATGTGAGAATTAAGAAACTCATTATTGCAGTTGATCCCTATTTAGAAGAAAAGAAGAAAAATGAATTCTGCAGGACCTTGGTGCTGCGCATAGCTGAAGTAGAATGTGGGACAGGTACTTCTGAAGAGAATAATTCTGATAACCAAGTGAAAGCTGATACAGTTCTTGGGTTAAATCGACTGACGAACTTTGTTAAATTTCACGGTGCAATTCTTGAGTTTCTTCGAATGGATGATGACTGTGTCAAGCAGTCAGCTGTTCCATGTGCTTCGGGAACAGCTTCCACTGAATTGTTTAAGACATGTTGTTCATCAGATGCTACAACTTCAATTATTACTGGGGAAAAAGGTGGATTCTCAGGGACTATGAAATTAAGTATACCTTGGAAAAACGGTTCATTGGATATCCGCAAAGTGGATGCAAATGTTAGTATTGACCCACTGGAATTAAGATTTCGACCGAGTTCTATTAGATGCCTTCTACATTTGTTTGAAGTTTATAGAGATTTGGGTGAAAATGGTAAGAATCAGATGCATAACATGGAAAATGAGTCGGTTTACCATAATGCAATATCTAATTCTCTTACAAATACTGTTGGATCTTATACTACTGAGAAAGTAGTGTCAAACCATGGATATTCTTCCTACCTCTCTCCCTCTTTTGGAAGGGACACGACTCTAGATACATTGCTACCAGGATCTCATGTTATATCTGATTGGGTGACATCTTCGAGTAGAAAGCAGAGAGACAATACTGATGTAGAACCAGATTTTGGGGCCAGGTTGGTATCCTCTAATTTTCCTTGTTAAAGCTGCACCAGGAAATTTTATGAATTACTAACAGTCAGATGTTATGATTATTGCTAGATTGCCATCCTTTAAAATACTTGGATGTTTGTTTTTTTTGTCCATTTTTTTTAGCAATCCAAATTCACCCAAGATTGTATTTTTTGTTTTTGTTTTTTTGTGGTACATTATCTATGTAATGCTCATGAGGTATCTGCTCTCAGTTTAATTGTCTCTAAACTAGTTTTTTTTTTTTTTGGTACATTATCTCTAACACAATGTTAAAGTAGATATCTATTGGTATCAATATGCTAACAAGTGCTAAATATTTCATAAATGTCTACTTGCAGCGTGGATCAATTTTTTGAATGTTTTGATGAATTGAGGACTTCTCAGTCAGCTTTGGGAAATAGTGGAATGTGGAACTGGACATGTTCTGTTTTCAGTGCAATAACTGCTGCATCCAACCTTGAATCTGGATCTTTGCATATTCCCACTGGTATATTATTATTCATGCATACCTCCTGTATTTGAACGTACTATTGTATGGTTACCAGCAAGCCTTTTTCCTAATTTATATTCTTTTTTATTTTATGAAACCTTTGAGAGATGAGTTATATTGCCGGTTGTATTTTTTAAGAATTGATGTTGCAGATGCTTTTATGAAGTTATATCTTTTGTAGCTGCTTCATTTGATTTTGTTGTCAATAGGTTTCAGTGGGCTGTACCTTGAGTTACAGCCAAATATATGTAGTCAAAACTGCGTAATTAGTCAGGAATTGAAGTGGAGGTACAGATTAATTAGAAAACATAGGAATACATAATTACTGAAGCAAAGCCTGAAGTTGGCGTTCACTCGAAGTCTCGAACCACATATAAAGGATTTCCTACATAATGAACTTGGACAAGATTAATTGTAATGAAATGTTAACAATATAAATTACATCTCATCAGGTGACTCAGCAATATCTTTCAAGAGCAGAATGAGAATTACCCTGATTGCGCAAACAACAGATGGAATTTCCCAAATCCAAAGATTCTCTCACCGAGTATATATTGTCATTGTGTTCTTTATAGACAGGACAGCCTAATACCCTGTGCAACAAGTAGTTATTAAAGATCTTATCATCAAGTATTGAAACTTCGCATACTTGGTTGTTATTGTAAGAATAATAGTTTTTGTAAATGTGAAGTTCTAATGCCTGCCCTTTCTGGATTTTTTTTAAACAAGTTTAATGATGTGCTATTACTAGACTAGTTGCAAAAGATTCCGAAGCTTGTGAATCATTCATGCGTTATTGATGAAGTAATCGGTACTGTTTCCCATATTCACATACCTGGTATACAATTATATGCATATGTTTATACAAAACACTCCATTGATAAGTGTGGTAACAATGATTTCTGCTGCTTTAGAAAGTGTATGACTGATGTATGCTGACATGTTTGTTATGGATAATCTGTTGTATATATTTCTTCTATATTTTGTAGTGACTAATCGACATCCTTTTATATGTTCTCACAGAACAAAAGCATGTTGAAACCAATCTTAAGGCAAGCATTGCTGGCGTTACACTTCTTTTTTCATTTGTTGATGAAGATCCGGAACATCTATATAATCAAAGAAATGCCCGTCCATTTGTTCACTATTTAGGTGCAAAATTCCAGAACACTCTTTTCATCTTGCAGGTATGGTGCACCGCTTCCCCTACCCCCTCTTTGTGTTGAAATTCTATGTCTTAAAACTCCCAGTTCTTTTATTCTTAAATATATTTGGTACTAACTTCAGACATATGACAAGGTCAACAGGTATGTCCTCGAGAAATGAATATTAAAGCAACAGTGGAGCATTTTGAACTATCTGATCACTTCAGTAGTGGCAATGGCATTGAAGATAGTGATTTGAAAGGTTATAATGATGATATAGAAACTCAGGTTACATCCATTGCAAAATTGCAATCTGCAGTTGAAGCTTCTTTTCCTACAAGTTCACCTGCCAAAGATTATAGTTGTGCAAAATCGGCCAACTCTGTTGTTACAGATATTCCTTATACTGTTGACACCCGGCATGGTGGAAGTATATATAGGAGTGATGTAGTCAAGGTCACATTGCTCAGAACCTCAGGTGTGATTGATTGCCTATGTACCGTAACCTTTGGTTCATCCAGTCAAGTGATGGGGGCTACCTCTTTTTCACTGAAGTTGCCACCTTTTGTTTTCTGGGTGAATTTCCGTTTGGTGCTTTTGATACTAGATGTACTGAAGCAACCTGGAGATTCTGTTGGAATGACAAGCACACATAGTGGATCTTTGGATGAGAAATGTGATGATGTTGAGTCGATGTCTTCATTTCGAGAGAAAGTGGGGAAGAAATCTTGCCCTCAAGTCAGCACCTCATCTCCGACTGAAAGACTGAAAGGCAATGTGTTACTCTCAGATGCGAGAATAATACTCTGTTTCCCTTTAGAGACAAATGGAGATTTTAGATGTTACACTTGCTGGGATCAATTTATTGCTGTTGACATTTCTTCATCACTGAATTCGAGAGAAGAAAAAGTACAAGTGAGCAATCGCCCCAATGTGGATAGATCTAAGAAGTGGCACTCGTTGGCATCTTCATGTTCTTTGCATTTGAATTTTGGGAACCTGGGTATCTATCTTATTACAGCAGCTTCCACCGAAAGTATTGGAAGTGATTCTGGCACGCAGAATCCTAAATTCTTAAACCAAAATATTGTATCTATCAGTGACCAAGCCAGGCGTTTTTCTGTTTTGAGTATGTTCTGGCAGGATGATAATTTGACGGGTCCTTGGATAGCAAAGAAGGCCAGGCTGTTGGCCACGTCAGGGGATTCAAGTAGAAGGGAGAAGTTTGTTGGACGTAGTCATGATTTTGCCTCTGTAACTACTGTTAAAGATGTGGAAGGCATAGAAACCCATAATCGAGAGGAGATAACTTTAAGTTCTTCATTTATCCTGCATGCGCATGTTGCTCCTGTGATGGTTATGTTAGACAGTTCTCAGTATAAAACTCTAAATTGTCTTATCAGTCAAATGATTGATTGGTCATCATGCTTGGCCTCTAATCCAGTTGATGGAAAGGTAGAATCTTTTGCACCACAAACATCCATGCTCGTGGAATGTGATTTTCTAGAATTTCGAGTGAAGCTGGAAGCAAATGAAAGTATCAAAGGTTCGCCAGAGAACGAACTTCCTGGTTGTTGGCATAGCTTTAAACTGCAAATTCAAAAGCTTGAGTTGCTATCTGTTTCAAATGTTGGTGGGATCAGTGACTCCAGTTTATTCTGGCTGGGCCATTGCATGGGCAATTTCTGGGGTTCTGTTGATTTAGTCCCAGCTAAAGAGTTTCTTTTAATCTCCTGCAACAACTCTACCAGAGGACGTGGTGATGGAGATGGTTCAAATATATTATCCTCGAAGACTTCAGGATCTGATATCGTGCATTTCTGGGATTCAGTGAATCATCATAGTCAAACATCTGTAACAATTAGATGTGGTACTATTACTGCAATAGGTGGTCGTTTGGATTGGCTAGATTCAGTTTTCTCCTTTTTCAGTTTACCGTCTCCTGAAACAGAGCAAGCAGGTGATGCCGATCCTCAGAAGGAAAATTTTGAGAGGAATGACCCTTGTGGAACTTCATTTGTTGTTAACCTGATAGATATTGGTTTGGGTTATGAGCCGTACTTGGAACACTTTGCAGGTGCTGCTAATGCAAATGAAAAATATTTTGGTTGTCTCTTAGCAGCATCTTCCTTTAGTATCTCAAATTCAGCGTTTTCTAATTCTCTTGAGAGGGAATACAAGATTAGAGTGCAGGAATTGGGTCTACTTCTTTGTCCAGTATCTGGGCTCAAGAGTATTGGCAGCTCTTCTAGTGTACAATATCTCCGAAAACATGGCTATGTTAAAGTTGCACAGGAGGCACATATAGAAGCAATTCTAAGAATGAACTGCATAAATGGTCGCCTTTGGGAGTTCGAGTGTACTGAATCTCACATTATCTTAAATACTTGTCATGATACAGCTTCTGCTTTGATTCGCCTGTCAGCTCAACTGCAGCAGCTTTTTGCTCCTTCCGTGGAGGAATCAATCGTGCACTTGCAAAACCGATGGAATAGCATTCAGCAGACACATGTGAACAATGAAGTTGGCAGTGGCAGTTCTGACTCCAGCCTATCCCCTTCTCAAGTGAATGTGTCACGTGGGTATACAAAGAGTGTCACTGGTGCAGTTAACTTGATGGATGAGATTCATGAAAATGCCTTTCAACTGAATCCGTATGGGAATGTTGATCCTGAATTTAGTGAATTGAAAACTTTCACTTCTCTTGATGCTGGTTGTCCTGGAGTAGCAAATAATATTTATTCTAAAGACTGTCCAGAGTTCATAGAAGAGTATTTCCTATCTGATGTATTTCCTCTGTCGGGTTTGTCTTCAGAAAAACAACCGATGAATGAAGTTCCTAAAAACAAATCTAGGAAATTGAAGGACGAGGGAGTTCAAGGAGAAAAAAACGGATGGTACGGTGATGTCTCATTAAAGATTCTAGAAAACCATGTCTCTGAAATCAGTAAGAAAAATGGTCTAAAGAAGAATGAAAAACTTGAGAGTTCTAATCCGACTAAACTTGGCGGACACAATAGAGTTAAGGGGAATGTCATTCTTAAAAACATCAATGTCACGTGGAGAATGTGTGCTGGTTCGAGCTGGCAAAACTTTCACAATAGTGATCAACATCTGGGCAATTCTGGAAGGGGTACAATTCCTTATTTGGAGCTTTTGCTCTCCGGGTTAGAATTAAAATATGACGTGTTTCCTGATGGTGATATATGTGTATCCAAGCTATCTTTATCAATTCTTGATTTTCAGTTGGATGACATTAGTAAAGATGCTCCATGGAAACTGGTACTATAATCTGCTGAATTCATGTTGTTCCTCTTGTTTTTCTTTTCTTCTTGAATCTTGGCAATAATTTAGATATTATAATTTCACTGTCTAGGTCCTCGGATATTATCACTCAAAAGATCATCCAAGAGAATCATCTTCGAAGGCATTGAAGCTGCATTTAGAATCTGTCCGACCACATCCTTCAACCCCTCTTGAGGAGTATAGGTATGCATGATGTCTTTGTCAGCACAATATCTGGTGGTTGCTTCATATCTATCTTTTATGGTCCTGTGCAACGATTATAAGGAGATTTCTATTTTTTTTCTCTTTAGGTATAATCCTCTAGGGTTAGAAACCAGAAAAACAATTCAATTAATACTAATTAGTTCTCCAGCATTGCATCGTGTGTATAACCTAGGGGATTGATAAAAGGAGATTAGATTCTTATTGGTTTTAATGGGAAGTTTGGTTCAATAATAGGGAAATCAGTGGTAGGAGTGTGAAAGTTTCTCTTTTTTAGCTATTCAGGTTCATAAAGTGGGCTAATGTATATTGAGTGAAATGCTTACAAAAAATAAAGTAGAGTATAGCAAACATGCACCCTTATGTATACGCATATTAACCAACTGCCGTCGCTAGCAAGTTGTTTCTACAAGTGCTACTGATATAGGCACAAAGTTGTTTGTTCCAACAATTTATAAAGAACCGGATGATTCTTGGCTGACATGCTCAAATTCTATTAATCTTACTGGTTTTCTATTGATTTAGTTTTCTGCATATGTTAAGTTGTTGCCTACCTAGGACAAAAGTTGTATCAGTCGATAGTTGTGAACCGAGCATCTTTGGTCTTTATATAATATAACTTAATTCGTTTTAATTTTAAAGTTACTTTATTTAATGTCATTAATCTTCCAGGTTACGAATCAGTCTCCTTCCTATACTATTGCATCTCCATCAGCGTCAACTTGACTTTCTAATCAGCTTCTTTGGAGAAAAAGACCAACTAATTGACCCACTGCCAAGTTCTGCTCAATGTTTAGGTGAACCAAGGCTACAAAGAGAGGGTCCAAGTTTTGGAGGTCAGAACATCAATGAGGAAGCATTGCTTCCCTATTTTCAGGTGAGTACACTCGCTCATTTAGGGCACATACAAAGTCATGACAATTCACAATAGTCATACAGTCACACGCATAAACACATCTGTGCAGAAGATATATATTTAAGTCTCGTATTATAAATACAAGCTGTATTGTATTTGTAGTCACAGTCTGTGGTCATTATTGTGACTATCTCCAGAATCAGAGTATACTCAAAAAAAAAATTTAAATTTGTACTTGCTAGGCTTGTATAATGTTTTGATAGAAAATAGTTAAATAAAACTGTTGCTATTCTTAATAGCTTCAGTTTATTCTACTGTGGAAGTATATACTTTGATCTGATGACAAATGGATACGGTTTTAAACTTTGACAGAGATATATTCTATTATACAATCCACTAAAGCTCCACCTGGTAACACATATTTAAGGGCCATGAGTTATCTATATTTTTTTATGAGTAAAAGTCTGTCTACCCAAGAAAGTGGTTGGATCAACCTTGTGTATTTGGTAAGCATTCTAGAAGAAACCTAATAAATTAATAGGTGCGACCAAGTAAAATGACATACTACTCTAAATAATTTCCTTAAAAACTGAACTCTTTGCGGTATATCATGGCTTTGACCATTTCTGTAGGTTTATGTGTATTCGCTGATACAATTTACTTGCTTTTTCAGAAGTTTGATATTCTTCCTTTCACCATACGGGTGGACTACAGTCCCTGCCATGTGGACTTGGCTGCTTTAAGTGGAGGAAAATATGTGGAGCTTGTTAACCTGTTTCCTTGGAAGGTGATTAGCTCACCTCTCATCTTGATACTTTCCTATTTTTGCTGTCTGCTCTTAATAACAACACAGAATACAAGGTTTATTCCGCTAGGAGCGTATCAAAGTTATAAAGGTCCTTGCATTGGTTAGTCTATTGACATCCGATCATGTTGAGATTAATTCTGCTTGTTTAATAGGCGTAATCAGGTTGGTTATTTTCTAGTATTCTTCCCATCAAAGTTGGAACTACAACTAAATGGTTATCATATAGGTAATTAATGAATTATTCTTCACCTTAGATGTTACTCTCTCCGTCCCATCCATCCGTTGACAATTGATTCTTAAATTCATAATTCTATGTCAATTTCCAAATTTGTTTTCCTTTACTCATAAATTACTTACATTTATGTTTCAAAATTGTTCATCGTTGTTCCCTGCTACTGAATTTTTATATAACTACCATGAGAAGGCAACATTTTGTCTTGCTGTAGTTCACTGTTTGTCATAAACTTCTTCTATTGTTGTTGAGGAATCTCTTTGCTTTGAGTTATTCCAAAGTCCTCTGTAATTGCCACCGGGTATCGGACTTAACTACAGTTTCCTCTCTAAGCTGATCGTGTTTCTGCCACCAATATAGCTACGTTCTGTTCCCTGATCGGTAAAATGTGATTTCTGAAACCAATGATAGTAATTGTTCTTTATTTTTCTCATGATTTTATCTTTAATTATTCTCTCCCGGTAACACATATTTCAGAAATTATCGTCTTATGTTGAAGTCGGTTTTCCTGAAATAAGTTGCCTCCTAATGTCTTGGCATGTTGGAAAATAAGAAGCCAGTCTATTATTTCTTGATACCAACTGTTTTTGGCACAAAAGGATGGGAATGTCTTTTCAAAGTTTAAGAATTGTGAATTCAATTGCTCTTCAAAGTCTATTCTGATTTATATAGGTTCTTAATTCACACTATGTACTAAATTGCAGGGGGTTGAACTGCATCTCAAACGCGTCCATGGTAAGGGAGTTTATGGCTGGAGTTGTATATGTGAAACGATAATAGGGGAGTGGTTGGAAGATATTTCTCAAAATCAGGTTTGATCTGTAACTGTAAAGCTTATGAAATATCATGCTTCCACTCTTACAATATTGCCAACTAATCATATTTTGCAGGTTCGTAAATTGTTAAAAGGACTTCCTCCCATTCGGTCGTTGGTTGCTGTGGGTTCTGGTGCAGCAAAGCTGGTTTCCTTGCCTGTGAAGAACTACAAGAAGGATCATAGAATATTAAAGGGAATGCAAAGAGGTAAAACTATTGACTGACAATCTTTTGTTCTTTGCGAAAATTTGTCATGAATGAATTTTTTGTCTGGAAGCCGAATGCCTGAGTTTTTTTGTTTGCTAATCTTACATGCCCAGCAGAAATTTCTAATTTACATGTGTATAATCAATGACCCCAATAGGTACAATTGCATTTCTCAGAAGCATTTCAGTTGAGGCCATTGGATTAGGAGTACATTTGGCAGCAGGGACCCATGAGATCCTCCTGCAAACAGAATACTTACTTGCCAACATTCCACCGACTGTACCATGGCCTTTAGAAAGCAAAGTAAATTGTAATGTAAGGTCTAATCAGCCTAGTGGTGCCCGGCAAGGAATTAGACAGGTAGGAATCTTGACTCCCCTTTTTCATATTTCAGTTGTAGTTCATTTTTTAATGTTTTCAAGTGATTACGAATCAGTGGAAAGCCAATACTTTTAATTTCTTTCTTCGATTTCACTTGGGTCCATCATCTAATTCTTAAATTCCTACAGAAATTGGGAAAGTCTATAATCTGCATCCTTTTAATAAATTATTTCTCTCTCATGAAATCATTCAGAACATTGTTTGTTGGCTTTGCAGACATAGGATCCCGATTCTTCATTTGATCCCACTTTTGTAAGACATTTAAGTGGGAGTTTAAGTGCATCTTTCTGTGTGTGATAGCCTAATATTCATGTGTCACATTACGGGGAAATAGAATCCCTTGAACCTGTATAGTAACAGAAGAACTAGGTGACATAAGAATTGGGTGCATCAATATCAACCCTTTTAGCTGCTTGATCATTGTGCAAAACCCTGTCAGGTTTCTGGAATTTAGAGCCTTGGTCATATCAAATGAATGCAACTGTGGTGTTGAATGAGTTTTCTTTTCCTTTTGCTGTTAAACTTCTTTCCCCTAGAGATAATTTGATAGCATTTACGTCTCTTGTGAAGCATAAATAAACTCCTGAGACATGACATTCCTTTTTGTTATAGGCTTATGAGAGTATAAGTGATGGCTTAGGAAAATCTGCTGCAGCTTTGGTTCAAAGTCCCTTGAAAAAATATCAACGTGGTGCTGGTGTAGGATCTGCTCTGGCCACTGCTGTTCAAGCAGCTCCTGCAGCTGCCATAGCTCCGGCTTCAGCTGCTGCACGTGCTGTGCATTGTGCTCTTCTTGGTGTGAGGAATAGGTAATTCTCCCTTCTTATCCCTGAGTCCTCTTATAATCAACTTTTAGACTATGGATTTCATAACTGGTCACTGATGTGTATAAATATGCAGCCTTGATCTTGAGCGCAAAAAGGAGTCCATCGATAAATATTCAGGAACTCCCCATCCAATGTAGACCATATAACTCTCATATTTTGGTATGTATATGTTGTTTGTGGTTCATTTCTGTTAATTACCTATGTTTTTGTTTGATTATCTACACTACTTATAGTTCATAACTGATATTTCTTTAGGTTGGTATCTAACATCATGGTAATGGAGTTTGTTATATCTTCTGATATGCACTCAGAATTTCTTACTGTCAAGATATTGTGAAGAATTTTCAACCTCAGTGACAAAAAAACAGCTCAAAGAGGCACTTTCAAGGAAAAGCTTGTTTTGTTACAGATGCGGAAATGTGGAATGTCCTTGTATTATGTGAGTTATATAGTTGGTCCATGTTTTTTACTTCATAATACATTTACTTCATAATACATTAATACTATGCCTCTGCTGGATCTCTGTCTGGTTATTCTGCTCATGCTATGGCACACTGCATTTTTTTTATTGCACTAGAGCTTTTGAACTCAAGTTTGTAAAATACGAAAACATAATATGCTCAAGCTTCGATCGTTCTTGCAGATGTACAAAATGTATAGCCAGTATAGGTATAGAGCCATTAAGCGAATATTGTCCTGTTTGAAGTGAAGATTGAAGATGGGATCCTGTAAAAAAAGTAAGTTTTTGTATATACTTATTATACATGTAGCCGATATAGAGCCTTGTAAATAGTCATTCAATATGCAGTACAGATATATCTAGACATTGTCAATCTTTTAAATTGACAACATTCTTGTGTACATAAGTAATCAAATATTGTTTGAATGAACATTTCGGGATCCTCCTCCAATTGTGTAGATGTTCGTTACATTAGGTTACAGTTGAAATGAGTACATATTGATTCCCATTTCCTTCATTTATCATATATATAGATCAAGTCGAAGTCACTCCACTGAAATAACTTTTACAATGTAAAACCTATTGTGAGAATACAATAAACACTGAAACAGTATGAAATGAAGAAAAGCTTTATTGGGTGAAGTGAAATAGATGAAATTAAAATACACAACACAGAAGGTTCTTGGAAGACAAACATCATTTGTACAGGACAAAAAAAGACGAGAAAATGACATAGCTTCAAACATATAATGAATGTTTCCTACTCAAGTCTCAAGCCAATAAAGCTTTTCTTCATTTCAGTTAGCTGCTGTAGAACAAAACTTAACTAAAGATCAAAAGAAAAAAAGATACAATATCTTCTTCATTAATTGTTATGCTTAAAATACAACAGCAACCTTAAAAATAAATGAGATCTATGATCTCTTTCTCTCTAGTTATTTGACAGCACTTTGAACAAAATTAACTGGAAACCTAGAACAGAAACAGAATATGTAGACATAAATTTCACCCCTACGACAACAAATCAAATCCTGAGTTCGACTTTGATCTCACCTGTCATGTTTATAAACATTTCGTAAAGGAATTCAATCATCTTTCACTTCATCAATTCTCTCCAATCCTCCATTCTCGCCTTTCTTAGCAACAATATGATTATGATTATGATTCCTCTTCAATCCCAACTTGTCTATTCTCCACCATCCCAAATTCTTCGACAGCCTCGGAAACTCCTCGTCGTCGTCTTCAACAAGAAGCTCGTCTCTCAGAGTCACCGTCTTAGGAATGCTATTACAGTTCACCTTTGAAGGCGACGTTTTGCCTTTAAGCGAGAGCTCGTCTGTAAGATTGACGGAGTTAGCAGGAAGTGAGAACTCGAAATCCGAGGAGACAGGAGCTTCGGTGTAGCAGTTGATCTTTGGTGAAACTTGTTTGGCATCAGCAAAATCATTGGAGAAGGAGATTCTTGGTCCCATAACAGAGCAGTAGCCTTGCTGATCATTGTTGTTGTACATGTTTAAGCATGCCATTGACATAACAAGAACTCTTAGTAACTTGACTATACGCTTCTCTTCTCCTTCTCCTTTCTTTATGAGTGTCACATGCATGTCTGTCTTTCTACGCTTCTACTTATACTACAATACAAGTGCAGTGCCCTTTCATGTGCATGGATCTTTTTATTTGTTATAATAATATTATTGATAGCTAATAAGATAAAGACTTACACAATAATATAATTCAAATTAACATGATTGACCCCCGGCCCCCGCTCTCCCTCTCTCAATATATATGCTTATGAATGCACACATTACACATACTAGCATAATAACCCGTGCGAGGCACGGGTCATTTTCTAGAATTTTTTTATGTAGCATGTAATAATATTTTCTTATTATCTGTTTATTAATAAAATTATGTA
>PHNY01101328.1:1410-13512 GCA_003724115.2 Anethum foeniculum
CAGGAGAATTGGTAATTTTGAGGGTTTTTTTTTGAAAAAATACTATTATTATACATCTTTTTCTTCAAAAATACAGTAAAAATTAATTGCAAAATACGTGTTTTTAATTTTTGCTTTAAAAAATACGATATGTAACTTTGCACCTCAGAATGTAACTTTATTTTTATTTTTCTGAATGTTAATTTTGGGGTTATTCAGTTGCAGTTGTTGCTCTCTTTTTTTTGAGTTGGTTTTGGTTGCATATGTTACAAACCAGATCAATTTCAATTCAATATCTAAGCAATCTGAATCAACAAAACAAAATTTATTTCTTCGTGACAATATGTCAAATAGTAGATATTTACTAAAATAGATAAATTAAATCAATCAATAAACAGTTTCATTATTCATGAATCGACCAAAAAACAAACTAAGTAGAAGACAATTGGAATTTTAGAAATAACCAAATCAGCTAATTGCAAATTTTTGTAATGATCGAAGAATGATAATGACACGATGAAGGATAAGAAGGAGAAGAAAGGTAGGAGATTGTATTGTCGAAAAAAAAAGATGGAGAAAGTGTTATAATGAAGAGAAAAAGGAGACACCGTAATTTGAAAAATAAAATGGTAAAATGTATTATTTTCTGTAAATTCTCTAATTATAATTATATTTTATATTTTAATATGAGTTTAAGGATCTCTAGATAGACTTCAAGAAAAATTTCATAAGGTAGACATTTATTTGTGTGTATTTAATTAAGCATCTAATTATTCACTTTCCTAATTTTAAAACAAAACAAAACCATAGTAAGTAATTGTCAAGAGCATAATCTGATCAGTGTGAGTCAAATCTGTGACAGAGGTTATCATGTGGATTTTTATGAAGATCATTGTGAGATTGTCAGTACTTCAACTGGAAAAATTGCCTTGAAAGAATATAGACATGGTAACATTTATGAAACCAAGCTTTCTGTAAATACTGATGGCTCAGAAATTTGTCTTCTGAGTAAAGCTTCAATTGAAGAAAGCTGGAACTGGCATAATTAGGAAATTTTTAATATAATTTGATTGGTCTAAAATTTAGAAGTTCTCTTTTATTGGTTTAAAATAATTCAAAATTTTCTGATTGGTTAACTGCATACATGGTTAGGCTTAGATATTATAAGAAGGAAGAATATGTATGGAAAGAGGAGAGATGAAATAAATCAAACATAACCCGATAATTTTTTTAATTAAAAAATATAAGTATCTTTTGGCGTATAAAAATATATAACATATGAATATGTTAAATTAAATAATTACGATATTTAAATTAGAATTGTTAACTAACTATGGTTAGTATAATTGGATGAGAATGGTAAATAAGAAAGTTTTTAATATAATGTGATTGGTTTAAAATTTAGAATTTCCTTTTTATTGGTCTAAAATAAATCAAATTTTTGATTGGTTAACTGATCACCGCTGATTATTTTTAGTCATGTAAATACATGTCATAAATTGAACGAATCATATTTGTTAGTATGAGCTATGTTAAATTTGATATCATGAGTTCATATATCAAGTTTTGACGAATTTATAACCCACACGAACCTCACAAAATATTCTTAATTGAGGGCTGGTTTAAAGAATGTTATTCAACTAAAATTATCCAAAAACTGAAAAGGAAAGACATCTACGAATTTCGCATTAAGTATTTGATTATATTTAGGATACCTACTTATTTTTTTGTTTAAATCATGAAATATAAATATTTCTTTATTTTCAGATCAAACAGCTATCATCTATTTATTTTAAGATCGAACGATCATTTGAAATAGTTATAGAAATAGTCAAATTGGAATTGAAACAAATAAGTAGAATAAATTTCTCTAGCATAAAATTTTTTTTATCGAGTTTCATTTTATTTTATTTCGGTTCTATTTTGATTTCTAGAAATTAGATTTTGGTAATTTAATAGCCACGCAAAACTCACGAAATAATCTTTAATTTAGTGATGGTTTAAAAGTACTATCTAATTAAAATTAACCAATAACTGATGAGAATGGATAGTTATGAATTTTGCATTTAGTATTCAATTTTGTTTGGGACACCTAATTTTTTTAGTAGAAATCATAAAAATATAAAATATTTCTTTTTCTTATCCAACGACTATTATCTATTTATGTCAAGATTTAGCGGTGTTTATTATTGGTCGTCAAGGATCAAAGTTTTAGATAAGATATGTCTTACTCTTATTATAAGATCAAATGAATTGATTTTTCTAAATATATGTCATATCCGATCAGGATCACCAAGTACATATTAGAATCATCAGAATCAAATTACCACAACACCTGCATTTTCATTTGCTACCACTTATCAACACATATCCACGATCATGACATCACTAACATCAATATTTACATACAACACTATATATAGAAAACCAAACACAAGCCGGAATCAACATGAAAATCACAAGACTCGACAAAAATTTAAAACAAATCATGCGAGTGGAATTGAAAATAAAGAAGGAGAATACAACTTGGAAAAAACAATATAATTTATCAAAGAAGCATGTATTGATGAAGAACAAATCGATATAACATAATAGATATGAAAATGGATAACAATCAAATTTTATTTTCACGACATCGTCAAAAAAAGATGAAGATCGATAGATAGATGAAAAGAAGTATATGTAGATTATATATATGTGTAAAATCTAAAATTAGTGGTACAACTTAAGAATAATATAAAAAATGAGTGACTGAGCGTACTTTCAAAAGTGCTCTATTTAATTTTTTTTATCGATTATCTATATAATAGATAGACCAATATTACATAATTTATTTAACAAATGGTAATAATAAGTAATTTTTTCGATAAATATAAAATCCTAACCTAACTTGAAGTAAAATAAAATAAAATTATACAATTTATACAAAGGAGAAATTAGTAATTTTGAGGGATTTTTTTAAAAAATAAACATTTCTTATACATCTTTTTCCTAAAAATACATTAAAAATTAATTACAAAAAAACGTTTTTTAAAATTTTGCTTTGAAAAATATGATCTGCAACTTTACACCTCAAAATGTAACTTATTTCTATTTTTTAGAATGTTGATTTTGAGGTTTATTCAGTTGTATTTGCTGCTCTTTTTTTTAGAGTTGGTTTTGGTTGCATATGTTACAAATCAAATCAATTTTAATTGAATATCTAAGCAATCAGAATAACAAAAATAAATTTATATTTTTCGTGAAATTAAGTCAAGCAGTAGATATCCATAAAAATACATAAATTAAATCAACCAGTAAGAAACTTCATGATTGAATCAACCAAAAAGCAAACAGAGTAGCAGACAATTGCAATTTTAGAAATAACCAAATCAATTAATTGCAAATTTTTGTAATGATGAAGAATGATAATGATGGCAAAATGATAATAAAGACACGATGGAGGATGAAGAAGGAAAGAAAAGGTAGGAGATCGTGTTGTTGAAATAAAAAGATGAAGAAAGTGTAATAACGAAAGGAAAAAAGAGACACCCTATTTTGGAAAATAAATTGGTAAAAATATATTACTTTCTGTGAATTCTTTAATTTTTAAAATATTTTATATATTAATATGAGTTTAAGAATCTGGAGATAGACTTCAAAAAAATTTTCTAAGGTAGTCATTGATTTGTGTGTGTTTAATTAAGCATCTGACTATTCATTATCCTAATTTTAGAACTAAACAAAACCGTGGTAACTAAATAAATGTCAAGATTAAGTTTTTTTTATATATTTTTCTCATAATTTTAAGAAAAATATCCTGAGATTAATCTCAGGATCGTTATTCTCTTTTAATATTACTTAATTATAAGATTATTGATAATTGTAGGTCTGTGGTTCGGTGCGTAGCACGGGTAAAACGCTAGTCTAATATATAATACGAGTAATAACTGTAATTTAAAAATACTATCAATATAATATATGAAAGAATAATTATACAAAAAATTAAAATAATGCATACCATAAAAAGTGATATCATATTTGTTTGTTATTTTAATTTTTAATTTTATTTGAATTATTATCATTTTAATTCATTTTTATATTTTGAACTTGATTTGTATGTACAAGAACGTTTACATGTTTAAAGATATGCTTGAAATCATTCCAAAAAAAATTTTAAGAGGGAAAGAATCCCGTTAATCTTTTTGATAGGAAAACTACTATCCCGAGAAGGCGCTATTTGAATTTTTTTGTTTAACTGCCTAGTCTAAAATTTGGGGGGGGGGGGATACAAATCATATTTCAACACTTCCTTTTTGTGAACAAAAGAGTTGCTAGCCTCCTCAAATATGGTTGGAACTTGATCAGGGAACAAGTGTATGATTTAAAGTCAGAAAGCAACTTGACAATGCAATGAAAACCCCCTTTCAAAGAAAGTAAGATTTCTTTTTTCAAGTTCTCTCCAGTCTGATTGTTCTTGTATCTTGATTTTAAGTTGGAAATTTTATTATTTATAGATTTTTGATCTCAATTTCGATAATTACATAATATCTATGACTCATAATTGAAAGGTATGCTTGTCCCCTTGTATTAGGATGAATAAGCATCATGCTTTCAAATTAAAATTCATGTTTGTCGTAGATAACCATATAAGTACTTGCAAAAGCATCCTATTATACATTCCACGACTCCATTCTAAGAGGTACGTCTTAATGATAAGCAATCATATCCATGTTATTATTGCTAGCGTTATCTTCTTTCAAAATATTTTTCTTGCTTATATTTTACAAGATTTAACATGTTATACTATATTTAACATAGTCAAATTTGCTGATCTGTTAGCATTGTTTACTGGTGTCATGCTTGATGTAGGGTACTAAGAAGTGAGAGAAAGATGTATAGAGTGCTCGTCCAAGTAAGGTTATTGAAATAAGGAGACAAGCTGTATCTCTCATCATCAAATTTCTACACATGTAGTATAAATAAATTGAAAATTATTTATATAATTTTGTCAATATTATCTCATGTACAGCAAGAGCCCTGGTGTACTGCTCCTTTGTGTAACCTTTAAACGAAAAAAATAAAATTTTATTTATGCTTTATTTTGTTTATCATTTATGGCAAATAAAATAATTTATGATTAACTGCAAACAATAAACTCTAGCATTACAAATAACATGGTCACAAATACCAGCCACGTGGACCATTCAATGAGACCCAATGGACCAATTACTGGAAAATATGAGAACCACTTGTAGGCTGCAATGTGGACTGATCTTCAAGTGCCACATGTACCTCTAATGATTAGCCACATTAGCCACATTAGCCACTCGTGAGGTGCCACGTGGATTGCTCACAAGGTACCACGTGGACCGTTATGGCCACGTAGACCAACGAATCAGTTAATGACTCAACCAGTAAGTGGGGTCCATACATAATTTTACCTACCAATGTTGATATTTGTAGATAAATACTCTTTCTTTACTAATTTTTATCTACCAATCACTACCAATAATTTATTAGTAGGTAAAAGTTTTTGTTTACTAATAAAGTATTTTTATCTAGCTTTACAATTGGTAGGAAAATGTCAAATTTGTTGTAGTGATATTCTCTACCTATCGAATGCTATATCTGATTGAGGAAATTATCACCATATCAACTCCATGTCTGTCTATCTGGTGTGTGCTACTGAAAACATCAATCTCATCCATGTAGGGGATTATTGAAAAATGTGGGGTTTAACACCACATTATCGAGTCATTTTGACCCGTACTTGAGTGGATAAATGTTGCTTGTGCGCAACGAATGACGCTTGGAATGTGTTCTCCTCCAAAAGAGCTTTCCAAGGTATTTTGAATCACTCAAAATGATTAAGAGAAAAATGAGATATGATTATCCAAAGTTAGTCTTTTAGTAGTGGAAAATTGTGAAGCAACCTTAAGTCCCACATTAAAATGGAAAATGGGTTTCCATTGCTTCATATAGCAAAACACATGTGTAGTGTTCACTTTGTTGGCTATGTGTTGATCCATCACCTACGCGGGCGCGCATGAGAGGGGTGCAAATTGTGGGCTTTCGAAGGGTCATCCGAGGCTTACGAAGCCTTCAGGCTTGCCCAGATGTGCGGACACCAACTCAGTAGAAAATTGGGCCAAATAATCGCGGACTAGTTTTGCTAATTTTTATTTCCACCGGGCTTGGGCTCTTAAATAATTAATTCCTTTTCTATACGAATTATTATAATTGATTTGACGTAATATTAATTCAATTCAGTTACAGATTAATTTAATTAATTAATACATTTTAATTAATTGCAAAGCGTAGCGCACAAGTTCATCAAAGTCAATATATTCGTAGCGATGTGTGTATTAAGGTAATCTTATATATGAAACAGCCACACATCACATAAAACCCTATTCTCTCTGTCTTTTTATTTTTGCTTCCGTTCTCCGTTGTCAGTGATAGTTTTAACTATGTTCAAGCTCCCTGAGAGTGACAATCGTTGGCGACCTTCACTGTGATCCATTTTATCCTGGGAGGCTTTTTGCTCGCACATATGCCGATGGCTAATAGGATTTAAGTAGACAGTTTAGAACTAGACTCAGATTTGATATCCTTTTTATTTTATTCACTGTTCGTTAATTATTTATCCCTTTGTCTATAGTCATATAGATATACACCCACACACTTTATTTTAATTATTGATCACAGATTGGGTAACAATCTTGTTCAAGAAAAATGTGGCATTAATAATCCTACTTTGCTTCTAGCATAAAAAAGAGAATACAATTGTTAAGACAATCCGAATATAAAAATTTTCGTGGATCTTAATGAGAATGTGAATAAAAAATTCAATTTTAGAGTTTCTTCCAAAGGTAAATGTAAAATTTTCATTTGCTTGAAAAATGATGACACAATTTTATTTTTAGTTTATATTATGTGCCTAGTGTCAAAAATATTATTTTGATTTTGGTTCACCTAAAATTTTAATTTACATGTTTATTTGATAACTTAATAGTAATGCGGCCTATAATCAAGAACTATATGTTCATTATCAAACTCTAAAATTATACTGCAAAATACTTCTACGTATGTATTTGAGATTCTTTTTAGCTTTGACATATTAGGTTCAGGTACTTCAACATTAAATGACTAAGTTCACATTAGTCACCAAACCCACTTTATGAAAGATGTCTTTTCCAAACAAGTTTAAGTTAAAAAAGAAAGGGTCAATTAAGTAAAATCCATTTGATTGATCAAGGAAGTGAATTTAGTTCAAAAGAATTTTTAAATTTGTATGAATTTCTTTGAATTTGTATAAAAATCATAGAATAAGAAGATCCATAATGGTTCAAAAATCAACTCAACAAAAAAGGTGATCTTTTACAAAAAAAATTTATTCTTAACATGGATATAAACATGTTAAATGCCAAAAGTATGTCTAAGAAAATTTAGATAAGTGATGGTGTGTTATGAATGGGATTAGTGTGGGAGATATGACTCCCCAACAAGCATCAACAAGCATGAAGAGGAAAAATGCTAACTATTACTCACTAGTTATTGAAGATATAGCTCGTGCACACCAAGTAATTAATGAGAAAGAGGACAAAAGTGAATGACAAAATATAGCTAGTGCAAACCCTAGCTTTTCAAACCTATTAATAATATAACATATATTAGCCAAGATGTTTTGATCTTTTTATCAAAACTGAATGTTTAATGTCCAACTCTATACCTAAAAAAAGTGGTGTGATTATGTGATGTTTTTAAGATTATGCAATACAAAAAATAATTTTTTTAATAAATGCTCACCTTTTTTCATCAATTATACCTTTTATAAATGCACGGCTCTTTAAATATCAAAAACTGACCTTTTATCTATATTTTCTAGTAATGAGTACTTTTTATAATTAATCTCCATAATTTTATAAATGCTCAATTTTTCAAGAATAGAAGAAGTTATTTATGCTTAATGATCGGTATCTATTGTTTTAAATGAGATAATATATTGAAAATATTATTAATATAAAATTTCAATTTATTTTAAACTTATAAATATAAAAACTAGCACATCTAGTACATATATTTTTTTAAGAGGTGTGTATATATTTCATCAATGTACAATATAAATAATAAATATTAATTTCATACATAATACTTTTTATGTACAAAAAATAATTAATACTATTATACATACCTCTGTTTAGATATATTTTGTATATTTAAGAACTAATCAATCATGTTATACCATTGGGTTTATAGTATTTGTGTTTGAAAATCATATATGTGAAAAATAGATCCTCAAACTCAAGTTTAGAGTTTGAAGAATCTTGAATGATAAACTAACCATAAAAATAATATCTCAATCTCATCCTAATAACCGTGTGCTCCTTAAGAGAAGGCCAAATAGAAAAATGAAGAATTTTTTCTTTCAAGTTTTTTATGAAGAAAAAAGACGAAAGTAAATATTCATAAATTTCTCCCAAAAAGTTACATCCCCATAAAATGACAGGGAAGTTATCACATGACCTTTGTGAAAATTTTCACTCCTTCCCTTCTCAATATTTTTTCCCAATTCTTAAAAAAAACTGCAAAACATGTCAAAGATTTTTTTTAAAATTTCCTTAATCTCTCTTCTTCCTTTATGGTCCTATTGGTCTTGTCTTCTTCTAGTTAAATATTTAGTTACATTGTTTTCAAAGAACAAAAAATACTAATTTTTTTCAAAAGTGTTGAGTTGGCATTAAATATTTTAAAAATTTATTGAATAAGTAATTTGATCATTGACTTAAATCTTAATTTAATTAATATTGGTGATCTGATTTGGGTACTTGATAATTTTTCAATATATGGTGGGCCAACTTTTTCATCAAATAGGGCCTTACTTGATTTCAAAAGGTCGTTTTAGAATTTTTTGGCCTATATTTTTTCACCTACCATGGACTTGTCCGATATCAAACGGGCCAATTACAACCTTAATTCTAGAAGGTTCTAGATTATAGCCTATTAATCATTATAAAAACCAGTTAATTGTTGAGAGATTAGACATGAGAATAATTGTAATCAAGCATTTGGTCGTTGATGACAAAGGCTTCTTCATGGAGGTTAGTTTTCTTCTCTTTTTTTGTGGTCAAAATCAAGTTGTACCTCCTACTTTAGGTTTCGTGAATATATACCTCCTACTTAGAAATCAAATATATCGGTTTCATAAATGATGAATTACTTTAGGTTGGAAGAAGAAAGTTATACCTCCTACTTAGGAGTCATGGTGTTGCTACTGAAATCTGGTAAGTCTAGTTACGCCTCAGTATGCCATTGAATATTGTTCTTCATTCCTATATGGTTATTTCAATCCTAGTTATATTGGTTAAGAATATAAGGTGAATTTATTTATTTAGAAATATTTTAAAGATTTTTAAAAATTATATGCTGTTCAAAATTTTTGAAGCGTTCGTCCACTCTATTAAAATCCTTATTCTGGTTTTAAAATGTTATGATTATCTATCCAAATGATATCATATTCTTATAATTTTTTGTATAAAAAGTTATCTACTACATTTTTTATATCAACTTATATATATTAATTAATTATTTGCAGGAAACAATGAAGATAATGCTCCAAAAAAATTGATTGCAGCAGTCCAGACCAATTCTTTGTAATTTTCTAGTGTCTTTATAACTTTTTCTAATCCTGTGTAACTTTGTAGCCTTTAACTGACATGTACCCTTTGTTTGGCTAAATTTCTATAGAATGGGAGATGAAACCCGATGCTGAGTTAAGGAAACCATATTCCATGCATCATCTGTGGAGGATCATTGGGAACTCTACAAGGGAAACCAAATTGCCTTAGACATCTCTCTCTGAGATAGTACTCCCAGGTTTCAATGCTTCAGAATGGAATCCTTTTCTTAGCAAGATTGATAGTGGACACCATGGCACCAAATATATATTCTGCACTGGCCAAGTAAGGTTCCCAGGTCACCTGAAAATACAAAGTGAATTTAAATATGAAATATACTAGAAGTACACACAAGATGAAAAATGGTTAGATCACCAACCTGGGACTCCTCAACGAAATTTAGTTAGCAGCGCGAAGCAAGAAACCGTGGACCAAAAAAGAGGGATGAGAGGAAGGTTGAGGCCGAGTTAAAGAAACATCGCTATGAAGAGGGAGGGGAGGAAGTTCTAGGCCGAGTTAAAGAAACAACGCTATGAAAAGGAAGTTAGAGAAACAGGGAAACACACATAGAAAGACAACCCCCACAAGCAAGATGAAGAACGAGCCTTAATAATGGCTTTAAACATGTGCAGAAGAGAGAAAGGACAACAAGAGAGCTAGTAGTAACAAACTACTTGTAATACATTATTATCATTACTAGCTTATATAACTCACTGATTTTTTATTTTTAACTTTTCAAATTTATCTCATATGTTGTCTTTTATTATTTATAAAAATGTTTATCAATTTGAAAGAGTTTAAAAAATAAAGAATCAAATTGATTAATTTTATTTGTACTCAATTATATTTTTAATACATCGATTTTGATATTTTATTGTAGAAATAAATGATTATTAATATGAAATAGATAAAGCAAAAAAAATTCAAATTAAAGTTGAAACAAATAATAAAAATATGTTTATCAGGTTACATGTAATTTATTTCAACTTTATCTTGAATTAAAAATATAGACTTTGATGACTTTACAACTAGGAAATAATTTTTAATTCCCTGATGGTTTAAAAGGTATTATCTAAATAAAAATATCCACAAAAAGAGAAAATACATTTACAAATTTCGCATTAAGTATTCTATTCAATTTAGCATACCTATTATTTATTTTTAATCATGAAAATATAAAATATTTTTCTATTTTAGAACCAATGACTACAAAATAATTGGATAATAACACGTTTATGCTTATTATATATAAACATATATTACCGAGTACAAATTTAATTTAGTTTGTGTTTGAATATGTGGTTTATATGTATATACTAGCATAGAACCTGTGCATTCTTTTTAATATCATATAATTTTTTATACTTAATTTTAATTGAAATTTTAAATATATGAAATTTATTTATTTAAATTTTTTAATAATATGATTTCATAATAATTATATATATATATATATATACACACACGTACAAGTTTAAAATAATACTTTTGCAATAAGTGTTATTTTAGTTTTAAAATATAAAATTATTTGTATTTATAGGTGTGTTGTGTGTTTACAAAAGATAATTATGTTTAGGGCTGATGTTAAACATACATATAGACAACGTTTGAACTAACAAAAATAATGTCTTTCACCCATATTTTGAATAGTGTTGTGCAACTACAATTTAAATATTGATGATTTAGGAGGTTTAGATTACTGAAGAACAAAAGATTCACTTACATTACATCACAAGTTTATAAAAAATTTGATATCTTCCTGCTAATTTAATATCACAGTGCAAGAGGCCTGATGTTAAAAATCATCTTTAACATCGGCCATATCAATCAAAGCCTAGGTAAAAAATACCCTTTTACATCAGTTTGGATTTGATCCTTACCCAAACTTATGTTAAATCTCATCTTACACATCACTTTAGGAGGACTTCATCCTTCCCAATCTTTAACGGGGATAGATGAAATTTTGGACACTTAGAGATATTAAGATTTATACTCTATAGAGTATGCAATCGTTCAAACATGCGTGAAATGTTACATACTCAGACGTAAATTAGATAAGATTTTTTTTTGCCACATACACATTAGCTGTTGGCATTTTATTTATCTAAGTTGGTGAATTACAATAAATGTTTTAATTGTTTTAATTTATTATGTAATGTTATTCAGCATATGACTAGGTCATGCCGTTAGGGAGAGTTTTTAGGATGTAGTGGAATAAACGTTCGTGGCTGAACTAGTCTAGAAAAGGTGTGTTTAGTTCCTATTTTGTAGGCAGTAACTCTGGTAGTTGTTTTCTATTATTAGGAGTCTATAATCATTTTGTTTTTCTAATGAGAAGAGCTGCATATTTCCTCTTCTAGCATTAATCTCTCCATAGTTAATCATACAAACACTTAGTGTGTGTGTGTGTGTATATATATATATATATATATATATATATATATATATATATATTACTCTCATT
>PHNY01101331.1:893-19351 GCA_003724115.2 Anethum foeniculum
GTAATTGTGTGTTGATAAGAAATATAAAGGAAATGCTTTGAAAAGGAATTGTAAAGTTGCAAGTGACAACCCAGATTCTTGACCCTGGATTTGGGGGTGTTACACTGTTTGTCCTCCTGACACAAAAATCCTGGCTGGTTTCTTTGATTTTACAATTGATTCTTTTTTAGAAACATCAGAGGTGGTGGTGTCTTTGGTTGACTATTTCGTAGGGATGCGTGGGTTAGGAATAGAGTGTCATGTGCTCTGTCCTACAACATCAGGAACAACACTTGGAGCAGCATCAGGAATTGCTACTCCATATTGAATAGGCAAATTTCTATGGAGAAATTGCCTGACCTTTTGAGGAATAAAAACCTCACCAGTAAAACTATTCTTTTTATCCCTATTCTTATGATCAATAATTGCTTTATCAGTAATTTTGAATATTGGTAACAACTCATCATCAGCAAAAAAAACATTAGGGCATAAGTAAGAAAAGATAAACTACAAAAGCCTAGTGTACCCTATAACCTGAGAGGGGTCACTTTTCCAAGCTATCAGGAACTGCAGAATAGTGTTTCCATAATCAAACACATGATTATAAACTAATGCATATCCAATATTTAGAGAAATAGAAGGAAGGGGATCAAAATTAGATACCTTATTCAAAAAGCATCTACTGATACAATCAAAGAAGAAGTTCCACTCCTTCTTAAGCTTTGTTCTGTATAGCTCCCATATCTTCTTGAAGTTCCTAGCATAGACCAATCTCCTGACAAACTAAAACAGAGTTTCATTAGAATAATTATCAGGATTTTGTCCATTCAAGATTGGAAGATGTACGGCCCTCTCTATCACTTCATGAGTGATTTTTGTAAACATCATTACCACGCTTGAACGAAAAAGTGCCCGTTTAAGCATTAACAACTGCAGTTTCCCATATTTGCATCATAGCCTTATAAGAAACTTTTACTTAAAGTCAAAGCAAACCCAATCACACTTTATGAAAGAAAATCCTGAATGATATGAAAATCAAAAGTGAGTTCATCATGAGAAAGAGGGGAGATAAAGTTATTTGGGCCAAAGGTGTGACCATGAGTGATATATGGTTTGTTCTAGAAGGTTGAAACTTGAGATGCAGCACCGGAAGCCATTATTGAAAATTTTTGGTTTTAAAGCTTTTGGTTTGTGAGAGTAGAGAGAAAATAGAGACACGAAAAACTGATAACTTGTGAATGTGAATAGTTTTATGAAAGATCAGTAGTTTTGATGAAAAGATTAATCACAAAATTAATAGGTGTCAAGTGATAATTTGTGGAAATTATGAGTGGAATAATTTACGTGACAGAGTAGTAAAGAATGCATATATATATCAATGTGTATAAATATATGTTACGTGCCTAATTACACATGTGTGTGTAATCAATTCCACTAATTTGAATAGCAATTGATTATTTCCACACTGATCAAATAAATCACATTAATCAATCCATAAAAATTAAGCAATATCAGAAAAAATAACAATATTCATTTAAAAATAAATACTGAAATTCTGAGATTAATTAAAATATTGATGACCCTTCCATTAGTATTTGACCACTGTAAGTATACACATTCATCAGGATTTAACATTGTCAATATTCGGTGCATTCTGTCTTACCTCTTCATTAGTATTTGATTGAAACTTTTTCTACTTCTCATAACTCATCATTCCAAGTTAATTGATGAGTCTTGTGCATGTTACTTCAGGAAATGGCTTGGTGAAGATGTCAGCCAACTGTTGATCAGTTGGAACAAAATAAAGTTCAATTGTTCCTTCCATGGCATGCTCCCTTATGAAATGATATCGGATACTGATATGCTTTGTAAGGGAATGCTGTACTGGAATTCATGTCATGACAATAGCACTTTGATTGACACAATAAATTGGAATTTTTGAATACGACAAACCATATTCCATTAGTTGATTTCTCGTCCATAATATCTGAGCTCAACAACTTCCTGCAGAAATGTACTCAGCTTCTGCAGTTGATGTTAAAATAGACTTTTGCTTATTGCTGAACCATGAAACTAGTCTGCCTCCCAAAAACTAACAACTTTCAGATGTGCTCTTTTTGTCAATTTTGCATCCTGTAAAATCAGCATCTAACCCAATCATACTAAAATCTAATTATCTTGCATACCACAAACCAAGTGATGGAGTTCATTTAAGATATTTTTGTGTATCCTCTTGATAGCAATTAAATGAGGTTCTCTTGGCTTTGCCTGAAATGTTGCACACAAACAAGTTGCATACATAATATCTAGTTTACTAGCAGTGAGATACATGAGTGAACCAATCATACCTCTGTAATTTGTTACATCTACCTCAATACCTTGATCAGGATCAAGCTTGGTAACTATAGCCATGGGAGTGGTAGTAGTATCACTGTCGTGCATGTTAAACTTTTCAACAAGTTCCTTGTATATTTTGACTGATTGATAAAAATACCATCATTAGTCTGTTTAACTTGCAATCCTAAAAATTAACTTATTTCTCCTATCATGCTCATCTGATATCTGGGTTGCATCAACTTAGAAAACTTCTCACAAAGTTCATTGTCAGTAGATCCAAAAATGATGTCATCTACATAAATCTGTACTAAAAGCAAATTCTTACCATGGTTCAAATAGAAAAGATTTTTATCAATTGTACCAGTTTTGAATCCACACTGAAGTAAGAATTGAGCAAGTGTCTCATATGCTCTTGGAGCTTGCTTTAGTCCATACAGTGCCTTGTCTAGTCTGTAAACATGATCAGGATGTTTAGGATCAATAAAACCAGGAGGTTGTTCAACATACACCACCTCTTCCATTTCTCCATTTAGAGAGGCACTTTTGACATCCATCTGGAATACTTTAAACTTCATGTGAGCTGCATAATCTAAGAAAATCCTAATGGCCTCCAGTCTTGCAACAGGAGCAAATGTTTCATCATAGTCAATATCTTCTTGTTGAGAATAACCCTTTGCAACAAGTTTGACTTTGTTCCTGATAATTGTGCCTTTAGAATCAGTCTTGTTTCTAAAAACCCACTTTGTGCCTACAATTGACTTGTTCTTTGGCCTTGGCACCAGCTTCCATACTTCATTTCTTTTAAACTCATTTAGTTCCTCTTGTAAAGTAGTCACCCAGTCAGAATCCTTAGATGCATCTTCCACTTTCTTTGGTTCTTCTTTAGAAAGAATATTGTGAAATAAACATTCATTTCTAGTTACACGTTTGGATATTACACCAGTATTAGGATTTCCAATTATTAAATCAGGATTATGATCTTTTCTCCATTTTTTGACATGAGATAACTAACTTGATGATCCCCTTGCATTAGATGCATCATTAAAATGAATATTATTGTTTGAGGCTCCCAATGAGTCATTATTGTCTCCTCCTGATGAGCTGTCAGTACTTGACTCTGTCTAATTTTGGTTATCTCTTGATGAGCTTTGTTTTAATGAATTAGTTGTGTGGGTATCATTTGAATTTTGATGCTGCTCCCCCTCAACATGTGCATGATACAATTATCACATCAGTTTCTGGTGCATCATCAGGATTTGCCTCATTTCCTGATTTAGCATTTTCATTTGCAAAATAAAATCAAGTTGTCGTAGGAGTCTTCTTCAAATCCAGTAATCTCTTTATCATCAAAGGACACATGAATAGATTCAACAATTGTCATGGTCATTGAAAATATTGAACACCCTTGACTCTGGATAACCAACAAAGATTTCTTCATCAGCTTTTGCCTCAAACTTTCCAAGTTGTTCAGGATGTATTTTCATAATAAAACACTTACAACCAAACACATGAAGATGTTTCAAACTTGGCTTCTTTTCTTTAATCATCTGATATGGAGTAACACAATGCCTGTTGATGAGAGTGATGTACTGAGTATAACAGGCTCTGATAATTGCTTCGGCCCAAAAATATGTTGGTAGCTTAGCTTCCTCCAATAAAGTTCTGCCAGCTTCAATTATAGTTCTGTTTTTTCTTTCAACTACTCCATTTTGTTGAGGAGTGCTAGGAGTAGAGAATTGTTGAGAAATTCCTTTATACTTGCAGAACTCTTCCATTTTAGGGTTTCTGAACTTGGTGCAATTATCACTTCTTAAAATCTTAACTTTGTACTTTGAACCATTTTCGATCAGTCTAATATATAAGCTGAACCGTTTGTCCAAAGAGCAAACTACTGATTTTATGAGCTGTCAATCAGACACACATGTTTATAGTTATCTTAGAAAGATAAATATTTCAAATACTGAATAATATAAAATATTATAAATCCTATGCGTCATCAGTATTTGACTTTTGACCAACATCAGAGTTTACAAATCCTAATAGGTCAAAAATTTCAGAGTTTAAGGAACAGTATATAGTAACATGATATCAATATTTAACTTTGCAAAATTAAATACTTATCAGTACCAAACTCTAATTTTTATATGCCTTGAACATATACAGCTATACATCAGTATTTGAGAATTGTTTAGTGATCATTCCCAATTCATTCACCAGTCTTGTAAATGTGGTTTCAGAGAGAGGTTTGGTGAAGATATATGCCAGTTGTTGGTCTGTAGGCACAAATGCAATTACACAGTACCTTGCATCACATGTTCTATAATGAAATGATACCTTATATTGATGTGCTTTGTTATTGAATGTTGTACAGGATTCCTTGTCATTACGATGACACTTTGATTATCACAATAAATAGGAATTTTAGAATATTCTAACCCATAGTCCATAGACTAATTCCTCATCCATAGAATCTGTGCACAACAGCTCCCTGCAACAATGTACTCAGCTTCTGCAGTGGAAGTGGAGATTGACTTTTGTTTCTTGCTAAACCAAGAAACCAATCTGCCTTCAAGAAATTAGCAGCTTCCACTTGTGTTTTTCTGTCTATTTTGCAAACTGTAAAATCAGCATCTGAATAACCTATTAGTTTAAAGTATGATTCTCTAGGATACCAAAAACTTAAATTATGGTTCCTTTGAGCTACTTAAAAATTCTTTTCACAGATACTAGGTGAGGTTCCCTTGGATTAGCTTGAAATCTTGCACAGAAATAGGAGCATACATGATATGTGGTCTACTTGTAGTTAGATAGAGTAAAGAGCCAATCATACCTCTATAGCTAGTTATATCTACTGATGAACCAATATTTAGATCTAGCTTGGTTGCCGTGGCCATAGGAGTACTTGAACTTGAGCTATCTTGCATTCCAAACCTTTTAAGCAAATTTCTGGTGTATTTACCTTGATTAATGAAGATGCCTTCATTTTTCTGTTTGACTTGTAACCCAAGAAAGTAACTTATTTCCACTATTATACTCATTTAGTATCTTGACTGCATAAACTTAGAAAACTTGTGATAGAGTTTTCATACCTAATTCAAGTAAAACAGGGTTTTATCGATGGTTCCTCTTTTTAATCCACTCTTAAGTAGAAATTGAGCTAGAGTTTCATACCATGCCCTTGGAGCTTGCTTTAGACCATAGAGTGCTTTATCCAATCTGCAGACATGATTTGGATATTTTTAATCAATGAACCTAGAGGCTATTCAACATAAACTTCCTCATCAAGATCACCATTAAGAAATGCACTCTTCACATCCATTTGGAATACTTTAAACTTCATATGAGCAGCATAGGCCAGAACGATTCTGATGGCCTCAAGCCTTGCAACAGGAGCAAATGTCTCATCATAGTCAATTCCTTCTTGTTGAGCATGGCCCTTTGCAACTAGCCTTGGCTTATTCCGGGAAATAATGCCCTCATTATCAGTTTTGATTCTGAACACCTATTTTGTGCCAACCATAGATCTGTTCTTGGGTTTAGGCACAAGTATCCATACCTTGTTACTTTCGAATTTATTTAACTCTTCTTGTATTCTTGTGACCCAGTCAATATCTTGAAGAGCTTCATCCACTTTCTTTGGTTCATTTTCAAATAGAAAAGATTGATAGAGATATTCATTGTGACTAGCAGTTTTCCTAGTTTGTACACCTTTATCAGGATCTCCAATAATTAAGTCAGGTGTATGAGATTTTTTCCATTTCCTTGTAGTAGGAAGTTGGCTTCTTGAACTAGATTCTCCCCCTTGATCCATGGTGTCTTTTTATTGTCTTTGATTAGTACCTTCATTATTTCCTAATGCTCCCCCTGAATTATTGCTCTCAATATAATCAGAATTTGTCTCATCAGTATCTGAGGAATCATTATTTGATGAGCTATCTTCTTATATTTCTCATGATGTTTCACTTGAAGTTGACTCATGTGAATGATCATGTTGCTCCCTGTCAACATGTGCTTCATGATTAGAAGTTTGATTGCAATCAGTATATAATGACTCATCAGAGTCTGATAGAGTATTAGTATTTGCACTATCAATATCTGCAGGAATATCAGGATTTAGCTGTTTAGCATATGGAACTTCATTTTCAAATTTCAGTTGGTCATTATCATAAGTATCTTCAAGACCAATAATCTTATTTTCATTAAAAGATACATGAATTGATTTCATAACCACCCTTGTTCTCGGATTGTAAACTCTAAAAGTTTTTGTTGACAATGGATAACCAACAAAAATACCTTCATCAGCTTTTAGATCAAAGTTTGTGAGCTGTTTTGGATGAGTTTTGAGAACAAAACACTTAAAACCAAATATGTGAAAGTATTTCAAATTTGATTTCTTTCATCTCACCATTTCAAATGGTGTTTTACCATGCTTGTATATCAATGTTGAATTTTGAGTGAAGTATGCAGTTTGCACATCCTCTGCCTAGAAATAAGTTGGCAGCTTTGCTTCCTCAAGCATGGTTCTTGCAGCTTCTATGAGAGTTTATTCTTTCTTTAAACAACTCCATTTTTTTGTGGAGTTCCAGGAGCAAAAAAATCTTGCTTAATCCATTTAAGTCTACAGAACTCTTCCATAGTTGAATTCTTAAACTCAGTGCCATTATCACTTCTCAATATCTTCACAGTATCTTTTGAATCTTTTTCCAGTATCTTCACATGATCAAGAAGAACAAATGGTGTCTCATCTTTTTTATGCAGAAAATACACCCAAGTGTATCTTGTATACTCATCAACAATGACAAGAGCATATCTCTCCTTTGCTATAGACGTTATGTTAACTGGACCAAAGAGATCAATATGCAATAAGTGAAATGGCTCAAGAATTGAGGATTCAGTCTTACTCTTAAATGAATATTTTCTTTGTTTGGCCTTTTTACAAGTATCACAGAGACCATCAGGAGTAAACTGCACTTTGGGAAATCCTCTCACTAGATCTTTCTTCACTAACTCATTGATGTTGTTAAAATTCAAGTGAGAAAGTCTTTTATGCCAATTCCAGCTTTCTTCTATAGTTGCTCTACTCAGTAAACAAACTTCTGAGCCATCAGTATTTACAGAAAGCTTGGCTTTATAAATGTTACCATGTCTATATCCTTTCATTGCAACATTTCCAGTTGAATTACTGATAACTTCACAATGTTCTTCATAAAAGTCCACATGATAATCTCTATCACAAATTTTACTCACACTCATCAAATTATGCTTGAGTCTTATAACTAGAACTACATGTTCAATAATTACATTCCCAAGGTTAATGTTGCCATATCTCAGAGTCTTTCCAATGTTGTCATCTCCATAGGAAACACTTGGACCAGCTTTCTCCTTAAATTCTGATAGCAGGGCTTTATTTTCTTTCATATGTCCTGAACATCCACTATCCAAAACTAGGATATTTTTCATGTTTCCCTAAAATCAGAAAGGCCACTAGTTAGTGGTTTAAAGGACCCATACTTGCTTGGACCCTTTGGCCTTATTAAGTTTGTTAACGTTTGCAGCAAAAGACTTTTTTATCAGAATTTATGCTAACAGTCTTAATATAAGAGTTACAGATGCAGAATATTTAACTGTTTATTCAAAGAGGGTTTCATTTCATAATAGTTATAATACAAACTGTGGTACTCTTTATATGTATAAATGGAATGTCAAACACTGCCACAATGAAAACAAGGATTCTGTTATTTATATCTAACTGTCCTGTTCCTAAACTCTGATTTAGGTCTGACAGTTGTGAGATCCTTATTCTTCATGTAAGTCACAGAAATATGATTAGTACTACCACAGTTAAAACAAGCGTTTCTAGGTGCAACGGAAATAGGTTTATAGTTATTCTCCTTATTGATACTTACTTTCACCTTTCTGTTCTTTCAAGGTTGTGTTTCCTTATTTTTCTTTGTGATTTCTTTTAGCTTATGTTTAAGCTATTTCTGAGACATTAAACCAATGTTGATTGACTTGGCTTTTACCTGTTTTGAACTAACAGTATTTAAGCTAGGCTTAATTCCTGATGTTGATCCCTTCTTATTTACTAATTTTAAACTATCAGTATTTAAGTTAAACTTAACAAGTGTAAGCATAGATCTATCTTTTCTATTAACTATATTAAGAGTTATTGGTTTCTTAGTCTCAGCTTCAATTTTCTTAACTTTATCAGTATTAGATTTCACATAACCTAATCCTGATTTCCAACAACCATTTTCTAGAATTTACTGAGTTGTTGTTCCTGACTTGGTCCAAGTTTTAATATTTTCTCTCTCATTAGTCAATTCCTTTTCAAGATAACCATGTTTCTTAAGAATTTCCTGTTCAAGATAAACTTCATCATCTCTTTCTTTCTGAACTTCTAGCATAAAGAGTAATTATGCTTCTAGGTGATCATTTCTTTTCTTAAGATCAGTATTCTCAATCTTAATTCTTTCATTTGCTAAAGTTTGATCCTTATAGCTAACATGCATGCATTTGAGAAATTTTATTAACTCAAAAATATCATCAGTATCAAAAGCAAGAATTGTTTGAGGTACCTTGGAATCAGAAGGTGCAGAATGAACAATATCAGTATTTGTCATTAATGTATGGTTAACCTCCTCATCAGTGTCTGAGGGGTCAACCCAATCAGTCTTCCTTGTGATAAGAGCTTTTCTCTTTTCAGTCTTTGCCTTTTTGCACTCAGTTGCAAATGCCTTATTTCATCACAATAATAACACTTGACTTTGGGCTTGTCCAGGTTGCTTGACTTGTTTTGCCTTCTTTCTTTCTGAAACTTTTCTTATCAGAAGTTGATCCTTTCTTAAAGAAGTTCTTTTCTTTTCTAAAGCCTCTGTACCCCATTTTTTTGAAGCTTTTAACGATCAAAACTACTAGCTGCATCATCTCTTCATCATCAGAGTCTTCATCAGAATCTATGGAATAATCAGTGTTTGAGTCATCATCAGTATTTGATGACCTAGTATCAGACTTTGCAACCATGGCCTTTCCCTTACAATGGCTTTTCTTCACAGCTTTGTCTTTTGATACTTTCTATTCAACCTTCAAGGCAACAGGCCTTGATTTTCTTCCTTTCCTTTTGCTCCTTTACTCCATTTCCAATTCATAAGTCTTGAGCATTCCATAGATTTCATCAAGAGATATCTCATCAGACCACAGTTGTCTCTTATGATTTTTTATTTTAAATCCCACTTTTCAGGCAAAGATAGAAGAAACTTCATATTTGAATCCTCAAGGTCATATTCTTTATTTACCGATGACAGATTAATAAGCAATTTCAAAAACCTGTCATAGATCTCAGTCAATGACTCATCTGACCTTGAATCAAAATTTTCATACTCTTGTGTGAGTATAGTTCTCCTATTCTTCTTGATAGCCTTAGTCCTTGATACTTTACTTCCAAAGCATCCCATATTCCTTTCGCAGTTTTGCATTCAAGAACCCTATTGGAGATAACATTGTCCAAACTACTATGTAGAAGATGTCTCACATTTGCATCTTTCATGATAGAGGCTTTATCTTCGGGAATGTAATCTTTCTTCTCCTTAGCAATAACATTATGTAGTTCATCTCCTACTGCTACAGATAAATTAGTTGGTTCATGAGGACCATCATAAATCCTGTCAAGATATTCGGGATATGTAGCTTCGACAAACATAGCCATCTTCACATTCCAAGTAGGCTATTCACTTGCTTCAGCATAGGAACCCTAATAATTTCATGTCTACTAGTATTGTTTAAAGCAATTTGATTTAGTGCATTTTTATCAGACATGATTGTTTTGCGTGGATCTAAACTGTGTATATGTTAACAGATTGGCTCTGATACCAATTGTTAGGTCTCAAATATACTGTAGAGGGGGGGTTAAATACAGTAATAAATAATCAATCGAATTAACATTAAAATTTGAAGAACATTTTTGTATTGATATAAAAACTCTGTTTAGAATTACAAAGTACTCTCTTAAAGAATGAACAAGTATTCTTTAGAGCTGCTAGGTTACATAAAGATAAAACGATATTCAACACTTATAATGTAAACCTAATCTGTGTTTATATCACACAGTTACACAATCAATTAATGTTGATATGATTATAATTAACAATTAAGTACTAAACATATCATATAATTGATTGTTGTTGATTCCTTGAGTTGTGGCACCGATATATCTCTGCTAAACTTTTATTTCAATCAGATAAATCATCTCCTGATTTGTAGCTTGAATAATGTCTGACAGATAAAGTCTGATATCAAACATTGATATGTAAATACTAACATCTTTATCTCTTGTCAAACACTGATGATAAACTCTGATTGTTTCTTTAGACAAACACTAATAAGTTCATAACTCCCGACAGCATCAATTACATCTAACACACTTGTGTTTCAAACTTTATTTTGCATGTTATGATAGTTTTGTCACTATTTGTTTTGTTAAGATTTTAACTGTATGTTACTGTTTGATTAATTTTATGATTCTAGAATGCTTGATTGATTTTATGATTTTAGAATGCAGCTTTTTGACCAGGAAAAAGGAGGATGCTGGGGACCGGTTAGTTTTAGAGATTCGTTTTATTACTGAGGCTATTTAATTATAAAGAGTATTATTTGATATTTAAATTTAAGTAACTTATATTTGTTATTCTATATTAAATATAGTCGAAAGATATATTACAAAGCTGTTGTGTCATCATATTTAACTAGCATAACAACCCGTGCGAGAACAAGTGTCATTTTCTAGAATTTTTTTGTGTAACACGTAATTATAGCATTATTGTTTATTTGTTTATTAATAAAATTATATGTTTTATAAAAAATTATGTAATATCTGAAGTATACTTAATATAAATTGATTTACTATCGATACGTGTGATTCGTATATATGTGATATTTAATTGAATGAGTACAAGTAATGTAGTAGGTATGTATTTATATAAAAATAGACTCAAGATTGTATGCTGGCTAATACGCCTACATGAAATAAGTTTTATATTCAAGTAATGGTGAAATTTTGAACATTTAAATATCCGTCACAATTTTGTAAGTTGTATACACATTTGTGGACATCTATTACGAAATATTAAAAGGTGATACTGTGAGAACTTGTATTTGATTAGGCCTGCAAAATCTTTTATTTTGTACTTGAATATTAGTTGTTTTATTGGCTTCTTAATTGTTTGTTCCGGAAGTTATCTGATTGCAAAAAATGTTCCTTTATTTTTGATATATCAACATTATTTTGTTAGTATAAAAAAATTATTCAAAATTATTGACATTTTTTCTTGTCTACTTAGTCGATATACTAATATTAAAATTTTCTATGAGATGAAAAATCTTACGCGTGTAACAGGAAGAGTATTTTAATAATTAACATAACTTATTTTATCTTAGTCTGTTTTTCATAGATCATATACTTATATGTTATTAATTGAAATTTTCTCATATTCTCATAGTGATCGGGTAGTATTGTAATTCGTGTCATTCAACTAAACCATCTCAATTTCGTTATATTTGGATGAGTTGTTTTGTTCAACTAAATTACTACGTTAAAAACTATATGATTATTTTCGATAAACACTATACTGATTTAGTTTTTTTTTATGAGATCAAATAAATCATATCAAATTATACAAATTGTTGATCTTCAAAACTTTGAAAAAAATATTGAAATATAAATGAATTTTTGGTCAAATAAGATTGTAATTAGGTGATTTAATTCACAAACATGAACCATATCACTTTAACACTTTGGCATTTAACTATATAGTTATCTTTCCTAAAAAAATCATCCAAAGATATATCATCATCGTGATCCGTATTTAAGAATATATGATGTCATATGAGTAACATAAAATATATGTTTATTTCGACTAATTAATCATTATATACAATTTAGTATTATATTCAAACCAATCATTGTTAGAATAGTTTTAACAATTAATTTTATAATCTTGTATTTCATTTAATTATTTTCTTTTTTTTGGAAACAAAAGTACTTGCTTATATTAAATTAAATCAATCATCAGTACATCAGAAATAATATTCGGAGCAACATTAAACCACTCCTGGAAGTCTGGCACAGAATGAGTAACTCTTACTAACGTATGAGTTACAACATTCGCAGAACTATGAACATACTCTACTAGCACATTATCAAAGTGCTTAAAAAGATCAACACAATCTGACACAATTGTGTAAATAGATCGGCTGTTGAATCCTTCTTTGTTGGAGAGGCAACTAAGCGATTTGAATTTGAAGATGATTTGAATGTATATACTTGTTTTTATCCGACTGTTCTGAACAATCGACCATAGATGCGATCCCATAATAACCTTCATCCCTGAATCAAACCCATGAAAATCATGCCGATCTATAACCTCAGCCATGAAGAACAGCAAAACATACCAAAACAAAACCAAAACTCTCACAAGGGGAGACTAACAAAATCCAAATAAATTGGGAACTTATTAAAAAAAGACAAGATCTTGAACAATAAAACTAAAAAATAAAGGAATTGGGGCTTATCACTAGTGAAAAACTGATGAAAGCCCCCTCAAAAATCCTTACTGAGGCTAGGGTTTATGAGAGAGAAATATTTTTTTCATTTAATTATTTAACCGATATAATTTCCATATGTCTTCTATTGGTGATTTTAAACTAAAGAGTACGTAACAAAAATATTGTATTAATATTGAAAATTACGTATTACAAATATATTTATTTTCTTATAAATGTATAAATAATCATTAATATATCAACAATCATTCTTCGTATGTAATAAATATCGTATTCGTATTAAATAAACACGTACTATTAACTTGAGCATAAATTTATATTGTTACCAACCTCGCTAAATATGAGGAGTTCATCAAGGTCAAGTTTTCACTCTGCCTGGGTCGTCCTTCAATTTAGTCGGCTTTAAAAGGTTGTTCGAACAAAGCTCTACATGGGATTGCAAAGCTTTGTAAACCAAACTTGGAATCGGTTCACTTAAGGAAATTTGATTTTGTTCATTTTTTTAAATGAACCGATCTTGAACATGAAAATAAATTCGGATGAGTAAACGAGACGAATGGAACTGTTCAGCTCAGACTCGGCTCGTTTAGTTCGGAATCATCTCGAAATCCGCTAACTCGATTCTACTCGGATAAAGTTTATACACATTAAAAATAATAAATTATTATTAATCGCTTAACTATTTTTATTAGTACATTTTTCTCGTCACATATTAATAATTTAACTATTTTAAAATTTTGTTTATATTTCTAAATTAAACACTTAGTTTTTTCGAAAGAAAACTATCAAACATTGTTATTATGATCTATTCATATCTAATTCTTCTCATTTTCATAAATACCATTAAATAACTTGTAAGTTAAAAAAAGCAAGTAAACTATCAAAACATAATAATTTCGGGATCAGCAATTTAAAAAGTAGATGTACAATTTCTAGAAATAATTTAACATAAAATTGGATATGTTTTTGTAACTCTGACTTAAAAAATAAATTGATATAGATTAAGAAATAAGTGTAGAGTGTGAATGTGTATATCATTATAAGATAGAGACTAGTATTTGATCTCGATCTCGATGTAAATCGTAAAACTATAAATTATACTTTAAGGTTGATCAAGCAAAAAGTATAGTCGAATTAATTAGTAGACAACTCGACTATGTTCGAACACTACTCAAGTTCGGCTTAGCTCGATTGTTCGTGAACAAACTTGTGTTCAGCTCGAGTTCGGCTCGTATATTAATGAACGGATCTTGAACCTCATTTTCCGTTTCGTTAAACTTTGCTCGGCTCGAGTCATTTTTTTTTAAAAAAAATACACTCGGCTCGCCTCTTTAAAAAAAATTAAGCTCGGCTCGGTTCACTAGAACTCGGCTCGGTACGTTTGCGACTCTATTTCAACAGCCTCAATCTGTGTTCGAACTAAGCTCGATTGTGACCTCAAGCCGAGCTCCTTCTAGACGACCCGATCCGAGTCAAACTCGCTAGCTGCTTGGCTGGAATTTCAGCTCAGACAGATATTACCCGTTTCGTTACGAATCCAGCTGATAACTATACTATTTTTATTTTTTTTTGAAAGAAACTATACTATGTATAAGTAATTTATGAACAGTAATGTATATTTACAAACCCCGTCTCACTAGTCATAACTACCCTCTCCGCAGATAAGTGTGATACACAAACAGTAAAATTATTTTATACCAACTATACAAAAATTTAAAGAAAGAGAATGGTCAAATAATGGGCAACCAAAGAACAAAAGACCATCAGAAGTGCGAGTTTAAATGAACTTGACCGAGCAGAATGGTTAGATGGAATGGAAGGTTGTGGTTGAATAGGGCTTGCATTGGGAGAACCAGTTCTGTTGCCTGACCTGGCTTCTGGTTCTACACTGGTCGGAGAATTTGTTGCGGGAGTAGTTTTTGCAGGTGGAGGTGCACCTCTCGAAGGGTTGATGGGAAGAGCAGCCGAATTATTGCCATCATAACCTGCAGAAGGTAAAAATTTAAGCTTGAACATCACACAAGAAATAGATTTCAATGTTCAAAGATCTAAACAGCATTATACTTACAATCGGATGCCTTCCAACCCAAAACTTTTTTTTCACGATCAAATACAATATTGTACCCGGTCATGAAATTCTCTGCATAGAAAAATTATGATTGTTAAAAATATAAAAACAAGAATCTGGCAGGTATAGTCTCAAAGAGTGGAAGACTTTAGATTCAGATATTCCTTCAAAGTTCAAAAAGAATATAGAAACTTTGGGAGGCAGTAACATTAATCCAGGTAAATACATACTATACTACCATCTGTAGAAAATATTATAACAGATTCTTTTAGAAACCTTTGTTCTCATGTTAGATATGTAGTAAATCTCCGTTATGAAATTTCCACTCTAATGTAACGCTTTTCCAGTACATGTGTATGATTAGATGAGAATGCAGAAACCAGGGAATGCAATGTGTGTATAATATACATACATAGGGCACCTCGAGTCAAAAATAAGCTGCAAATATTGCACTAACTAACTAACAAGACTATGAGAAACACATCCAAAATTATAGAATCTGAGATGCAACAGTTCAGATCCAGTTTACCTATTCCAGGAAGGTAATCTGCTATTCAAATTCTTCTAATATTAGTTACGGTTTTTCTAGTGTGTGCCCAAGTGCACACATTAGAAGCTTAGTTGTCAAATTTTGATTGGCCTTCTAATCATAAATATTGATGGACCCCCTGCATGCACAACAATTGCACCAATAAAAATGACCCAAACTCATGGGAGTTAGTGCTTATTGCGTGCCCTTGGCCACACATTAGAAAGACCCTATAAGTTATTACTATATTAATTCAGTATGTTCCATCTCACAAAAATTATTAACTCTTGACGAACTGCAGGATTATTGTGTCTTAATTAAAGTTAAAAAAAAATAACCATATGCTAACTTGTTTCAGATCTATTTTAACTGCTACACTGCATCAGTCATGGTTCAAGGAGACATCTATATGTTCAGATAACACTTACGTCCAATGATGTCTATATCCTCGCTCTTCACAAGACCTAAACAATATATAATTGCACCTTCCTGTAAAGCATGAGGCCACCACATTAAAATATTGATTACAGAAGATAAGCTCCAGAAAGTAAATAGGTCATACCTGTGTAGAAATATATACAACTGGATCGTTCACAAAAATCTGTTCGCCTCCTTTGGTTGTAAGATTCACATTTGCAATTCGAAAGCTATCTTGTTTTGGACTGCACAAAAGAAAGAGTCATTCCTCGAGGACGGAGAGAAGAAAAGGAGGACAACATATTATACTATCGGTTTCCAAAATGATTTGACCTTAATGCATAGCAATATTCGAATGGAAGATCGGAATTTGGTGACACCCGTTTCTCTTGGGCAATGGAATTAAACTGCAAAGTTAATGAGATTGTTAACCATCACATATTAACCAGTACGATGCTACGAAAATCATGAAAAAAAAAAATTACTCACATTCTCAGAAATTATTGTAAATGCTGGGTCGGTCAAGTATGTAAACGAAGTACCAGAGTCAAAGATTGCAGAAAGATTAATATCAGTAACATTTTCTTCCACACTTATATGTGTAATGCTGACATTATAAGTGGGACTGCGAGTTTTTGGGGAGGGAAAAGGTTAGTTAAATCAGAACAAAATATATGAGAATAATAAGAGAAAATAAATGAAAACTTACTTTAATCGGTCAATATTAAATGGTGTTTCTGACTGATCTGAACTGCCTTTATCCCCAAATTTGATTCTTCCAGTTCCATCTGGTCCAAAACACATTGAGAAAGAATCTGCAGCAAGCCCTTCACTAGCTAAAATGCTAGGAACTGATACCTTCTCCATACCGAGTCCAAATAGACCGTTGGGAGCTGCGCCATCCAAAAAAGAACCAGTTTGAACCGTTCCACAGCTTAAAAAGGCAACACAATAAGTTCAGAAGTGGTACAGAGAGTATAGCTGTATATTATACCAATACAAATGTATTACGTGGCACGGCTTAGAAATTTGTCTAATAAAACAAGAAAGTGAGGGCTAAATCAACCAAAATGAAGTTTCAAAAGGTCCAATTCAGTATGACGATAATAAAACAGATACCAACTAAATATTCTCTTTAGTATGTAATCGGTTAGTATAACCTGAAACTTTCCATACAAGAACATACATACCCAAATTTAATATTTGCTTCAACAGATTTTGGTTGATTATCATCCGTATTCAAGTGCAAAACATCTCCCACCAAGAATCCAGTAGATGATGTATTGCTCGAAAGGTATCGAACTTGGTAAGGACAAGTATCACTTGCAGCAGAGCATCTGTTCTTTTTTTCACAAAGGTCATTGTCACAAAGGACTGATGTGCTAGTTGAGGATATATTAGGGCTGTAGATGTTGAAGTCAATTTGCTGTTTAAAAACACACAAAAAAAAAACGTCATCCTTGTAATATTAAAGAATTTTCTATACACAGTTAGCATAATACTAGGGCACGAAGGGAAAAGTGGAAATTTAATCACATACTCGTCCAGAACTTGTCTTCAAGTCACGAACACAACTGACACAATCACAGGGTAACCAGAACAGGTCACTTCCAGTGTCAAGTGCCACCAAAAACCATACACTAGGTGTACCCACAGACACATTTGCATAATGTAAGCTGGAAAAGTCCAGAAAACATATTAATTACTAGAAAGACGGACTTGAAAAAAAAAAAGAATTAAAATTCGAAGTTAAATACCAAAAGAAAGAGCACTAGTCTACAATCCCCACTTTGATCTTAAAAAAGGTAGTAGTAATTAAGAATTAAGCAATGGGCAAGTATGAATAGGAAGCTTTCTAAACAAATTCAGAGCAAGTAAAATGGTAAAATAAATTAAAATGTGGAGATTTGTAAAGTAATAAGCAACATTAATGCTATAAATGAAAAAAAGGGGTAGCTTACAATCCGAGAGAAGGCAAGCGATAAGTCTCATTCCCATCAACAAAACTAAGTAGGTCAGTATTATCAGCCAAGTGTCTCCGGCGAGTAACAGAATCACGGTGAGCCATGGCAGCATAATAATCATAACTACCCTTTTCAGGCAACCCATCAAAATCAAGAATCCCTTTAAGAGAATCAGAGTATCTGTGATGAATATCATACCCATATGTCCCAAAAGCTTCTACACTTTTCCAGCATAATATTACACCAATTATAATCATCCATACATGATTTGAATCCATCTGGGGTTGCTTTTTGTCTAATTAATTGTATGTATATATTTGGAAGGGAAGCTGTGAAGAAATGTATAATGTATAGGTGGGTATATAATATTTATTATATATTATGTTTATTGTCTTGATCATCATCAGTATGAAACGCAAGGGAAGAAAAGTTGACAAAAAGTTAAAACTAAACTATAGTCTATAGTATGAGGTCAGACGAAACATGAGATGTGGTTCGTGTTCGGTGTTTGGTATGCGCCGGAGTGAGTCAACGTATTTGTTAGGTACTTTGTGGGACCCACACCTTGCCTGGTCTTTCCGTTTGGTCGTGCTTACACGTTTATATA
>PHNY01101382.1:34545-45235 GCA_003724115.2 Anethum foeniculum
TCAAGGAAGTCGGAGATATCTATTAGTCCATATGACCGGCTTAAGGTGAAGGATTACGCTGGTAGGTGACTAGATATCCTAGCATGTCTTGTCTAAGTTAAAACATGTAAATTATTATAACCCTGGGGTTAAGTATATATTTGACTACTGATCATGCTTCACTTAGAAGTAATAGTCAGTAGCATAATTAGTAGAGATATTTGGAAGAATGTAATAATTGTGAAATTATTGCTTTTTTTATGATTCGGTATTGTATTGATGCGTTCTCTGAGACTATAACCTGTGTGTGCGAGTGTGAAAGGTAAAGGTCGAGATATGAGTAATTGTGTGTTGATGAGAAATATAAAGGAAATATTTTGAAAAGGATTTATAAAGTTGCAAGTGACAACCCAGAATCCTGACCCTGGATTTGGGGGTGTTACAGTTGCTGGAATTATTGTGGTGATTGATGATGGTGTAGGGTATAGGTTAAGGTGTTTAGGGTTTGGGTTTTGTGGTTAGAGGTGGCTGATATTGTATGGGTTATCGAATTATGCAATTAAGATCGAATGTCGAATTCTCTCTTATTCGCAAAGGTTGCTTCGCACAATACATTTTGCCTACGTACCCCTATTTATAGGGGATCAAGCCATGCATAGTACTTGGGGAGGAAGAAACCGCGTTTCCATCTTTAAAAAGCCCATAGGACTGAGGCCACCGCCTTAGATAACCGTCATGGACCAAAAGCCCAGCTACTTTCTCGGAACGTAGTGGATAAGTTATTAACACGAGATTATCGGAGTCAATTCTTATCCTTATCTACTGAGAAAAGGTAACTAATCACAGGGCCGGTCTGTCGGATTCATCCAGGGGCGACGCTCTTAGGCCCATCAACAGGCGAGGCTATCGATGGGCTTAGCCCTCTTCCAAAGTTGCAACAGTAGTTTAATTGGTAATTGGGAGAAGCCCATTGTCTTCAATGTCCCCAAGTAGCTCCATAGCATCTTCTTCTTCCAGTGGGTAAAAGCCCATGATCTCCACCAGCCAAAGCCCAAAGCGCGAGGCTGCTGATAAGTGCAGAAGGCGACGCCCTTAGAGAGGCGAGGCCCAATCAAAGGCGAGGTCTCCTTTTCAAGCCAGGCCGATAAATTTAGCACACCTTTCTCGGAAAGCACAAATGTAAAAAGGCTAGCCTCCGGAGGCGACGCCGCTAAAATAGGCAACACCTACTTTAGGGAATAACAACATGATACAGGTCGCCTTCTAGAGCTCAAGAGTGCAACTGATCTGGTCATATTTAAGAGCAAAAGGCGATCTTCACAAGGGCAATGTCGCGTCCTGGAATGCATTGCTTCCTCAGTTGAGTGTTGTCGCCTCCTACCTGTTCATATGTCGCGTTCAAGGCTGTTAAATCACACCTGGTCGCCTTGTAGCTTGATTCTAGGTTGCTTGCAACGTTTGTACTATATTCTAGTCGCCTCCTAGCATCTATGTGCCTCATGTCGCCTTCAAGCTTACTGCCACCTTCAAACATATATTCAAAATGTGTCATGGAAAAGAGGTCGTCGCCTCCTACAAAGTTGATATGATCGCCTCGAATTTATCACCTCCTGGAATTAAAAATGTCGCCTTGAAGCTACTAGGACCACAAAGGTGATTGAAAATGAATGGATAATAGCCAGCATGTCTCCTGCCTCCTTATCCAAGCCACCTATATTTCGATCAATTCAATCATTTTATAACAACTTCTCATAAATAGTAAAGAAGCTCTGCAAAATTCCTTTCGTAAATCAAATCACTAGATTATTTTAAGGAATCATAAGGGGAAGTGTGTCAAATTTTCTTTACACCTTGAAAGACTTACATTCTTGTATACACTCATTAGATATAGTCCTTTATAGCTTGTATCAATCATTATTTAATAATGGCTTTATCTTTTTAGAGTGAGATGTTTCATTGAATATTTTTATAATCTTTGTTGTAAGCACCTTTCGAGATTTAATTTCTTAATAAAAGAATTATTCTCCAAAACTTGTTTGTTTCCTCATTTTATTTCATTCCACTGCAATTATTTCTAGAAAAATGAAGAGAATACATTCACTAACTTTTGGACTGTAGAACACCCATTATAAACAAGCATAAGACGAAATTGACTATTGAATTTGTCTATATTAATTTAGGAAACTTCATATGACACCTGTTCAATCTTCAATTTTGTGTCACTACAATTTTTGCAAAAATCTCTTCAAAATTCTTTGTAGGCTTTAACTTTTACACGTTTTTTATCTTTATTTTTGAAGTCTCAAAAATTTATGTGTTGTACTGTTTAATATTCCATTAAGTTCATATGTCGTGAACATCTAAAGTTAATTTCATCCCGCTAACTAAACAGTTTTAATATTCGGTAAAATTTAAAATTGAACAAAACACTTTTATCAGGTGCATTTTCATATATGTCCAAATCAAGGACACCCACATTTTTTAGTATTCGATTTATTATTTCTAAAATAAACATTCAAATTTTAAGTAGTAAAACACATTTAGGCGTCTTTAACCGAAAACAAAAACATGATAAATAGAAAATATAAATAAAATACATAACAGTTTCAAATATAAAAAAAGAAAAATATTTGTAAATAAGATAGACCTCATGAAATAAAAATATTTGTAAATAAGATGACGTTCATCAACCAACGACATATTTGTACATTACTCATTCCACACAAGAATGATTATATTAAAAAAAAAATTATACATATTACATACTAATTGTACATATTGTGTATTAGTTAGAGAACATTCTACAAATGTAATAAATAATGATGAGAAAAACAAACACACAATACAAAAGATACTACTGAGGAAAAAAATAACATAAGTATATTAAAATTAAATATGTACCGACCTATTGTATTTGAATGGAGTTGTCAATTTAATGTATATGCTTGTATACATATATCTATCTATTTACAAAATATTAAATTAAATATTATTTTTTACATTTTAGACATTTAGGTTAATATTAATTAAATTAAATTAATAAACCATTATTTTTACATTATTATAAATAATATGTTATATTATATCATATTTATAATTATTACACTGTGTAAAATATCATAAAATTTGTATTTTTTATATATTTATATAATTGTTTTTATATAGTTCTTTATATAATAAAAAATATTTATTATTCAAAAAAGTTAACTAAAAATATTTATTTATTGAATTGGTGACCTAAGTAGTAAAGTTTGGTAAGTAAATAGGATAAATATGAACAAAACTTTTGGTATGTTGAATGAAGATGAAAAATAAATTTTGAAACTGTAGTATTGTATTATATATAGTGTTTATATATAGATTTTTGAGAGGGAAAAAAGGTTTCATTAATTAATTACAAAATTTTAATTTTACGATTTTTTTATGTGACAGGGTCTTATGCCAAAATGCATATGAATAATTAAAGTCAACTATTTTTTTTTAATAAAAATTCACCCCCTCAATTTTGTAGCAATTATTTATTATATTTTTTACTATAATTTATTTCTAAAATAAAATTTGTTATGTTATATGGTATTTAGTATATAATTTGATGTACTATTTTTGTTTTTGTTATATGTTTATTTATATGTTATACAGTAAATATATAATAAAAAAAAATATTTAGAAAAAATATTTTTTTTTCAAAAATTCAATATAACATATACAGACGAGTTACCACATAAAATGAAATTAAAAAAAATTAAGTACTCCATAATAAATTCTAGAAAAATACAAAAAGGTTACAAAATTATAATTTTGCTTGAGGCAATGAATATTTTTAGTTTTTGTTGTCTCTTAGAAAGAGTATTTGAACTAAAAAAATTTCCTCTTTCACAATAAAAGACTTTTTAATCACATCTAGCATTTATTTGTGACATTAAACATTTTGGTTTAAAACATCTAGCATTTATTTGTAACATTAGATACTTTGGTTTAAAAATAGGACCCGGGAAGGGGCCCACGTACATGGCGACTTTTTCTAGGTGGGTGGATGGCGACATATCCGAGGTGGAACAACAAGCATAGAATTAGAAGCTACATTTGTAGCCTTTTTTATTCCCCCAACTCATCCAAATCATTTTTAGTTCTCGTTCTAAACAGAGATCTCCAAATATTTTATTTGAGATATTAAAGATGGCCGGTGTCAGTGATCCCGTTGTTCAGTTGCAAAGACAAATACTTGACTATACTAAATATTTGTACAATGAGGTCATTTTACTCTCTCTCCCGTTTATGTGTATTTAATTTTCATTTTCTCTTGATGTGTGTTTGATGTTTACCTATAAAATTTTTTATGAATTTTTATCATAGTTTTAGTGTGCATGTTTTTCTTAAAACTCAATTATTTAAGTTGCTTATGTCCATTCCTGCTGTTGATCTGTACTTGTGTGTTTTTTTTTCCCTTACTGATTGAAGATGTTTTTCTTAATTACAAAAATATAGGAATATTTGGATGGTCATTTCGAAAGGCTCCATATGCTGCAAGACGATATTAACCCAAATTTTGTGGTTGAAACTGTGTCTGAATTTTTCGAAAATTTTCAGAAGAATGTTATTGATATAACCATAGCTTTGTAAGATTGATTCGCCTCTTTAGTGTGTGTTTGTGGACATTGTTGGCTATGCCTTGTGTGTTGATCCTATTGATTAATCTAAAAACTATACTTAAATTCTCACTACATTTATTTTTGTACTATAAAAAATTAACAGGCAGCAACAATTGATCGATCTAAAAAGTGTTGAAATACTTGCTTTTGGCATGAAAGGTGCTAGCTGCAGGTAAATTAGTTTTCTCAATGCAGATTTGGAATGTCTTTCTACCGTGTATTTATGTGGGGGCTGTGTGAAGACACATTTTCCACCTATCACTTCTCTACTTTGCTTGGTTTTGGTCTTTTTATGTTTTCCTGATCTAGTGTAACTTGTTATATCATGTCTCAAGTAATTTGTGTGTAGGCTCCAATAAAATACCTTAAGTATGTTGCCAAAAATCGAGTAACCCCTTGAATATGGAAGCTTAGTTACAGTTCAATGCTGGTTTGTCAATTTTTATAAGCACTAGTACTTATGCTGGAAAGTCAATAAGTTATTTTAGGAATTGGTTTCTTCATTTAAATCTTTATTAATAAATTGGTTTCTTTTAATGATTTTTAGTTATCATTAAAAGATTCAAAAGAAAGAGATTGTTCTAACTTATCAAAGATCACCCATTTCTGTTTAACCAATGCATTGTTAATCTTTTTGTGTCAGCATTGGAGCTCAAAGGCTTTATAGGGCATGCATTGTCCTCCTTGAGCACATCCAACAACGGAATGTACAAAGGTATTTTCATTTCTATTTGTTTTTTGATTGCTGTATGTTAAGGGTTGCTAAAAATCTAGAACCTGTATCTGCGCAGATGTTTGGATTCCCTAAAGCAAATGCAGAGTGAATATTTTTTAGTGAAAAACAAGCTTGAAACTCTGTTCAAGGTACTTTATATATTTATACATTATATAATAGTATTAGATGAAAGCATATTCTATTGTAGTCTGCAGAAGGTATGCTAATATTATCACTTGTTTGAAATTTGTAGCTACACAACCAACTTGTTGCTGCTGGTGGATCAATTCCTAGGGAGTGAAGTACTGGACTGGAATAGCCGTGAAGCACTGACATTTCAGAGATGCTTGTTAAGTTATCTTGATCTGATTATGGGAGTTATGGAACATGTATGTTTGCTTTTCTGTTTTGTGGAGTATATTATATTGCTCCATGTATTTGTATTTTGCTATTTTAAATCAATTTGATTAGACATTTTTACCCTGCATATTCATAATTGTGCATGTATCTAGGCGTTATTAGTAATTATTATTAGTTACTAAATTAAGAAAAATAATAGATAGATATCTGTATTTTACTATTTAGATTTAATTTTAAAATTTAATAAATTACATAATTATTACGGGACGTGGGGAACAAAATTAATCCATCTCATGATTATATTTTGGTTAATGTATCTATATTTTATATTTATTCTAATTAATTAGTTTGAACATATTTTATGTAAATTTTAATCTTTTATAACGGTACATGTGTTAATGTGTTATTAATTATAATTATTATTAGTATATGCATATCTTAGTTAGTTTAAATAAATTAGTTTTAAGACTTTTTTAGTTCATATTAGTTATTATTTGTAACTGCTTTGTTTGAGAATTATGTATCTGGATCATTTAATTTTGTATAAAAATTTGTTTATGCATGGTTTAACTTTAACTAAAATTTTATAATTTTCTTTATATATTTGAATCATGTGACATGCACTAAATATTTGTGTAGATATGTTTTCTCAAGTTTGTTTTATTTGTTGTGTTTTTGTTTTAGTATATAAAATTTTAAGGACATGTTTAGTATGCATAATAAAAATTATTTAGATAACTTTAGGCTCAGTAATGATCCCCGCAGGGGGAAAGAGCTCTCCCGTATTATGAACCTTTTACCTATTTTTCATATAAAAGGGTCCCGGGGAATTTCCAACCCAAACACTATTTTAGTGTAATTTTTATATTAAAATAATATAAAAATAATTTTATTTTCAAATTTAACTTCAACTCACAAACGCTAAATGTACTATAGGTTATTTTATTACTAAAATACAAAAGTAAAGTTAAAAATTACTAAGTTAGTGGGATATAAATAGAACAAATCTGTTTTAGTAAAAAAGTACTTATAAGCAAAAATTTTAAAAATTTGGTGTAACACCAAATTTGGGGTGTAAGACCTTTTGGTGGGAGAAATTTGCACCAAAATATTGTAAAAATATATTTATAGAGTTGGATCGTACATAGTCTAATAAGATTTCTAAAAGTAAACCTTTGGATAACAAATCTAGTGGCTTCAACCAAGGCCCCTTATAAGGCTTCTAGAAATCTGGAAGGAAGTTGCCGCTCCTCCACAACAACTTAATCCTACTTTCATGGTAACATTCAAGCCCTATAATTATAAATGATATTTCCCCACACAAACTAGATTTTCAATTTATTCTCAAATTCTTGACTTACATAGTCACCTGAACAATAAATAGAACATAATAATTTTGCCATTAGCATCAAGCTAAGTTCAACCATCAAATATCTTACATCTTCAAAAGATACTTGTGTGAGAGTGATTCTCAACCAATAAGCCCAAAAGATAATTTATCGAACAATTCTACTACACAAATAGCACTTCCGGTAGTGGCCAATGAAATATACACTCCTTCCTAAATGCGTATTACCCCCGACCTACTACTACACTCCTCTATATACTAACATTACGCAGACACTCAATAAAATATGCACACTAACTTGGGCTTTCTTCTTCGTTCTGCAGTTCTGTTCTACCGTTCTTTGAACATATTACATATCACCCTGATCTCTTTATAACTTTTTAATGGGTATTTTTTCCCATATTCCATTATAGTTCTTCCAGAAAAATATATATAACCAGATACCCTGATTCAAAATGCCTAATAGCTATTTTTCATAAGTAATATGTATTACCCAGAAAAATATATATAACCATATACCCTGATTCAAAATACCTAATAGCTATTTTTCATATATTTTTCATAACTAATATGTATTACCCAGACAACCAGTGCATATTTTATGTTTATTAATTACCCATATCCCCAATGAGTATAAGCATGATAAGCTTTTACTAAATTCGTAAATTATAAGTATCAACCCACTGCTAAATGCGTACATGGTTGGTATAGGTATTTACCTAAAGCTGGTGTAAAAATTGACAATTTTGACCTAGAGCCTAATTTATCCTATTTACTTAATTTTCATATTATAAACCTAGAACTTATGCATAATATATTTTATTTAGTACAAGCACCATTTTGTCTTCATTTGTATCATTTCTTAATACCGTATCTTTTTTTGAAGGCTTAATGACCTTACCTATAAACCCTTAAATTCTATAAACCCTTAAATTCTAAAAGAGTTCCTTTTTGATCCTACTGTATGTCATCACATACCTATCAAACCATTTTTCCTATTTTTCTTCCAATTATACCCTTGTACGATATATACTTTTTTGTCCTTGAAGTATTAAGTTTGTATAATTTAACCCTTCAAGTACAAATGCACAAGAAAGTGAAAAGAATCAGAAAGAGAAATACACATGGGACATGGGAATTGGAGAAAGATTTACGTCGGAGTACCAGGTGCACTAGAGAAAAAAGGTTGCTCTGTGTTATAAAATATATTAAATTTGGATGCTAAGGTTGAATATTGCAAGATGTTATTCATGTGATCCACTCTTTATTCCCAAAAATGCATCATAGTAACAAGCGATACACTCTTCATTCCTACACTGCATCATATATAATTTTCAAGAGTTGCATCTGATGGCCTTGTTCCGCACAAATGCTCCTTCACGGCTTAAGGATGAGTTCTGGACAGTAAGCTGAGTGAACGAGAATGTCTGATGCTATTTGGATCTCATGGATGTAGTAAACGCTTTCATGTTATATATCAGAAAGAGATGAACTCGGTCAGATGTTACGTGTGGAAATTAGTTTGATGTAACCTTGGCCTTGGAACCGTGTGAAAATTAGTTTGACGTAACCTTGGCCTTGGAACCTTTTATATAAACAATAGGCGAAAAAGGAAATAATATTGGCCTTCTATGTGATGTACACATAAGCTATTTGCATTTTGATATAACAAGAAACTTTCATAAAATCAAGCACGAGGGGATCAAAGTCTTCCAGACATGGAAAGTTCCATCACAGCATGGTTTAATTTTTTATACGTTCAACCACGAGGCGATTGCTGAAGTTTTCCAGACATGGATGGCACCATCATGGCATTACTTATCTCTTCAAAAATGATTAGAGGCCACGGAAAATGTGCATATTTCAATAATAATATACTATCTGCAGACACAAAGAACCTTAGCAGCCGATCATGAATTAACAATGACTCTGATCCATTTATAAAGATCAGACATTAGCAATAAGTTTCAATCAGCTTTCCAATTTTTTTAAAAAAAATTATAGGATCCTCAAGATAACCATGCTTCGTATCCAGATGCACAAGGAGGACAGCATCATAGCCAATATCCTTTTTGTTGGAAACGTCAATAGGCTTTAAACAAAATATTAATATCAAAGTGTATGATTTAAGAACACAATATATAAGTATATAAGAGGTGGGTATTTATTTTCAACAAAGCTACAACTTTTCTGTTTTAGTACACGAAGGCTTCAGCCTTTTTCTCCTATCTGAGCTTGTTGCTCTGTTTTTCTATCACTCAATTTTGTCTTATTACAGGGTGGAGAGAGCCTTTTTATAGGCTACAGATGTGCTATATTACTTCATTGCATACCTCACCTTTTTTATCCTCATACAAATTAATAGCCTACCTTATTTTAAGGTATCATCCTTGACCTTTATCATTCAATAGCTTTATCATCTTCTTCTTTGTTTTATACACAAGCATTTAAAGCTCTCCAGAAGCCATCTTTCTCCATGCACAGCTACACATCCATTTTCCATGCTTCCAGATCTTCACAGGCTTGCAGCTTTTGTTGACTATTATTTTTTAACTTAAACATTCACATTAGCTACTTGAATATACATACTTTATTTATTTGATTTTACTATTTAAGATAATACAACTATTTATTTCACTTCGAGTTTGAATTCTAACACTCCCCCTCAAACTGGACTTTGCATTCCGAGCTTCTCTGTCATTTTGATAAATACATCCGGCTTTAATGGCTTCGTAAAAATATCCGCTAAATTTTCTTCCGTCCTGCAGTGCACCAACTCCACTATTTTCTCATTCACCTGTTCTAGAAGGAAATAATATTTAATATTCATGTGCTTGCTTCGACTGACGGACACTGGATTTTTTTTGCTAGAGAAGTAGCAGATTTATTATCCACATAAATTTGAACCGGACTTTCTTCTGCGAGATTTAACTCGCTCAATATGTAGTGTAGCCACATAGCTTGACACGCGCACGCTGCGGTTGCGATGTACTCCGCCTCACAAGTTGAGAGAGCAACTGTTCGCTGCTTTTTAGATGACCACAAAAATATCACTGACCCAATATGAAAACCATATCCCGAAGTGCTTTTCCCGTCAAGTCACCGCCATAATCAATGTCTGTGTAGCCAACTAATTCTGAATTTTGAGAATGCGTATAAAATAATCCGTGATCAAGTGTACCATTTATGTATCTCAAAATTCTTTTAGCCGCCATGAAATGATCCTGCTTCGGCTTCTCTGTGTACCTACTAACCAATCCAACTGCATACATAATATCTGGACGAGTGAAAGTTAGGTACCTCAGACTTCCAACCAAACTTTTGAACAACGTCGAATTTACTGATTCCCTCGTTGAATCAATTCTGAGCTTTATGCTGGCTTCTGCTGGAGTTCTTACTGGCTTGCATTCTTCCATTCTGAATTTGTTTAAAATCTGCTCTGGATATTTTTTCTGAGACATTAAAATCTCGTCTTTGCTTTGATTCACCTAGACTCCAAGAAAGTACGATATTTGACTAATATCTGTCATCTCAAATTCGTTAGTCATAACTTTCTTAAAATCATCGAACATACCAGGGTTATTTCCGGTAAAGATCATGTCGTCCACGTATAAGCAAACGATCATAATATCTCCCCCT
>PHNY01101509.1:0-13028 GCA_003724115.2 Anethum foeniculum
ATATATATATATATATATATAATGCTGCAAGCATTCAAAAAAAATACCAAACTAATATCATATCATTACCACAAGTATATGTTATTACAATCAACCAAAATTCACCATTACAACCAACATCATCACAACAAACTAAAATTTAACAATCACCATATTTACCATTAACCATACTACAAATTTGAACTAAATTAGTTTTATATCTCTGTATGCATGTACTGTATGCATGTACGTCAAAACAGAAGCTCCTTTCATAGGCTTTGCACCACAAATATATACTTGTCCACCTGCATAAAGCATAAGCATAGGGAGCAAAAGAAATTAAAGTATTGCACCTTCTTTTAAAATTTCTAAGAATAACATTACGTCTAAAATAATTAAGCATGTTCAATTATACATAAAATTATACGAAAGCTTAAAATTGTCGTAAGAACCTCAGAAAAGAAACAATTATACATAAGTTTAAAATATATAAATCACAATATTATATTTGACTTTCACAGTATGTGATGCATAGTCATAGTACACTAACCTACTATTTCACACAAACAAAAAAAACTAAAAAACTAAATAGGAATGATATGGATCATGGAATCAAGTAGCTAATTACCTCTATACTCTTTTTTCGCATAATTTGAATTGTTTACAATAGGGTCTTCACGTGTCCAATTGACTAGCCTAGCTTAAAATCACTAACAAGCACCAAGAGTGTTACCTGGACATAAAATCAAGCCTTAACATCCGTACGGTTGGATTGTCCAAAAAATTGAAAAAATTATTTCGTTATTCAGTAACGAATCTCGTTTTAAGGAGTTGTACTTTTACCTGATATTCATTACAAAGTAAAGCAATACAAATCTGGAAATTTTTTATTATTTTTTTACATGGCTAAAATCAATATATATTAACATCCGTACAGTTGGATCGTCCGAAAAATCTTTTAAAAAAAATTATTTCGTAAATCAGCAACGAATCTCGGTTTAGGAAGTTGTACTTTTAGCTAATTTTTCTGATAAAGTCCAGCAATATAAATCTGGAAATTTTTCATTATTTTTTTACGTGGCTAAAATGAATATATGTTAACATCCGTACGGTTGGATCGTCCAAAAAATTATTTAAAAAATTATTTCGTTAATCATAACGAATCACGTTTTAGGGACTTGTACTTTTACCTGATATTCATTATAAACTCAAGCAATACAAATCTGGAAATTTTTTATTATTTTTTTACATGGCTAAACTCAATATATATTAACATCCATACGGTTGGATCGTCCCAAAAATAATTTGAAAAAATTATTTCGTTAATCAGCAACGAATCTTGTTTTAGGGAGTTGTACTTTTAGCTGATTTTTCTTACAAAGTCAAGCAATATAAATATGGAATTTTTTTATAATTTTTTTACGTGGCTAAAATGAATATATGTTAACATCCGTACGGTTGGATCATCCAAAAAATTATTTGAAAACATTATTTCGTTAATCAGCAACGAATCTCATTTTTTGGAGTTGTACTTTTACATAATATTTATTATAAAGTCAAGCAAAACAAATCTGGAAATTTTTTATTATATTTTTACATGGATAAAATCAATATATATTAACATTCTTACAGTTGGATTGTCCAAAAAATTATTTAAAAAATTATTTCGTTAATCAGCAACGAATCTCGTTTTAAGGAGTTGTACTTTTAGCTGATTCTCATTATAAAGTCAAGTAATATAAATCTGGAAATTTTTCATGATTATTTTACGTGGCTAAAATGAAAATATGTTAAAATCCGTACGGTTGGATCGTCAAAAAAATCATTTGAAAAAATATTTCATTCATCATTAACGAATGTCGTTTTAGGGAGTTGTACTTTTACCTGATATTCATTATAAAGTCAAGAAATATAAATCTGGAATTTTTTAATTATTTTTTACCTGGTTAAAATCAATATATATACTAACATCGGTACAGTTGGATCGTCCAAAAATTCATTTGAAAAACTTATTTCGTTATTGAGCAACGAATCTCATTTAGGGAGTTGTCCTTTTAGCTGATTTTCATTATAAAGTCAAGCAATATAAATCTGGAAATTTTTCCTAATTTTTTACGTGGCTAACATGAATATATGTTAACATCCGTACGGTTGGATCGTCCAAAAAATCATTTGAAAAAATTTATCATTGATCAGGAACTAATCTCATTTTAGAGAGTAGTACTTTTACAACAGTTTCTTCAAAAAATCATTGTATTAAGACCTTACAACGGTTTTGTAAGAAAACTGTTGTCCGAGAAACAAAGCTTCTAGAAGGTTCTAGAATGAGGCCTATTGACAATGATTTGTATTAAAAAATCATGTATGAGACCAAATAACACAACGCTTTTTTGACATAAAATCGTTGTGTAAGCATATCAGCTATTTTTCAATCTAACGGCTAATATGTAATCTCATTTCAATCAAAGGCTCCCATTTCCCCACCTCAGCAATTCAAGTAAAAGTTTTACCACCTATCACGTAGTGCCACCTCATCGTGTGGTACCCATCTAAATTCTAAACGAACAATTTCAAACAATTGTTTTTATCCCCTCGTTCGATGTTTTATAAGACAACCCTTCAGAAAAACAGTTGTCTGAATTACACAACATAATGTCTAAATCAGTTGTTCAAGTCACTATAAGTTACCATAGTAACAACGGTTTTTAACCGTTGTGGTGAAGATTCAAAACAACAGTGCGCTTTAAGAACTATTTTCTGACTCGTTGAGAGAATACCACACAAACAATAGTTTGAAAAAAAATGAATAACTGTTGTCTGTTTAGTAGCTCACACAACAGTTTTTTGTGAAAAATCAATTCACCGTTGTATGAATTTTTGGGACAACGGGTTTTTTTTTAACCGTTGTCTTTCAATTGTTGTATGATCATGTTTTTCTTGTAGTGAAGTACTGCCTAAAAAAAGGAAGCATGACTAAGGAAAATGGGTAGACACTAGCATCCATAAAATACTCAACTAATTAACTCCTAATACTTGACTGAGTAAAACTCAAAGCCACGTTTATTTATTACTGATAAGAGAAAAAACTACCAACCAGGAATATATAAAATAACTAACTGTTGTTGAAGCACTAGTCAAACATACCCCAATGCTTCAAACATACAGACTCCAAGAAGCTGTCAAAAATAATAATGCTTAGCTCGAGGAAGAGACTTCGTCAGAATATCTGCACTTTGCTCATTTGTTGGACAAAATTTTAGCTCCAAATCTCCATTTGCTGTGTAACTGCGAATAAAATGAAAACGGATGTCGATGTGTTTGGTTTGACTATGAAAACCTGGATTCTTTGTCATTGTTATTGTCGCTTTATTATCACAATACATCTTGTTGCACCATGTTGTTTCTGATGTATATCAACCAGCAAACGACGCCACAGCCATAAACTTGACATGCTGCAGACGTCACAACAACATATTCAGCTCCCGATGAAGGTAAGGCAACCACATCCTGCTTCTTAGAACTCCAAGAAATTGCTCCTGAACCCAAGTTAAAAATATGACCTAACGTGCTCTTCCCGTCATCAAGACAACCAGCCCAATCACTATTGTTGTACCCGGACAACTTAAAATCTGCATCTTTTGAATACCATATCCCAAATTTCATCGTCCCTGCTATATAGCGAAGTACTCTCTTTGCCGCACCTAAATGTTGTTTTATAGGATTATGCATATACCTTGACAACACACTCACAGAGTACATGACGTCTGGCCGTGTGTGTGTCAAGTAATTCAGCCCACCAATCAAACTTCTGTAGTAGCTTGCATCTGCACTTGCTGTACCATCTTCTTCCTGTAATTTCTCACCAGTATTCATAGGTGTCATTGCTGCCTTAGAATTTTGCATATGAAACCTACAGAGTGGGTCTTTGGCATACTTTCTCTCGGAAACTAATATGCCATCTTCAGCCTGTTTCACCTCAAGACAAAGAAAATACTGCAATGTTCCCAAATTTGACATCTCAAACTCACTTTGCATACATGACTTCAACTCACTAACTAGAGTTTCAGAGGATACAAAATAAATTATGTCATCAACATAAATACATACAAATAAGAATTCACCATTTTCATGCTTTTTCTCGTATAAAGTGGGTTCATTTTCACTCCTGACAAAATCATGTTGTAAGAAATAAGAATCAATTCTCTTGTATACCATGCTCTCAGTGATTGTTTTAACCCATACAGAGCCTTAAATAGCTTCAAAACCTTGTTTTCCTTCCCACTAACAAAAAATCCTTCAGGTTGTGTAACGTAAACATCCTCTTCTAACTCTCCATTTAAAAAGGCAGATTTTACATCAAATTGATGAACTAGTAAATTCATTTTGGCAGCTAAACACAAGAGCGTTCTTACCGTTTCAAAACGTGCCACTGGTGAGAAAGTTTTGTCAAAATCAACGCCTTCTTGTTGAGCATAACCCTTTGCCACGAGTCTCTCTTTGTACTTCTTTATGCTACCATCTGCATGATGTTTTGTTTTATAAACCCACTTTAGCTCGATTAGAATTTTTCCTTCTGGTAAATCAACCAATTTCCAGGTTTGGTTACGTACAATAGCCTGCAATTCTTCAACCATTGCATTGTGCCAATCTTCCACGTTAGCTGCTTCTTCAAAACAACTTGTTTTTAAAACATATAATGCAAATGAACATGATTCATAAATCTCTTCAATTGTTTTTAGTTTTCTAGGAGGTGTTTCACTCGAGGGTGTTGATGATGTTGAGTCCATCGGAGATAATCTGCCTGCCTCAGAATCAGTATCAACATTTTTAATTGGTGATGCTGCAAGTCCAGTAGAAATGTTTGTTCAACAATATGATCATCATGGTATGGCAGCTTGATATTAGAATTGACAATATCAGAATCAAAGTTCCGGCATGCATCTTCATGGAAAACAACGTCTCTGCTAATAATAACCTTTTCAGCCACTGGATGATATAACTTGTATGCTTTAGAAGGAATGCTATAACCGATAAATACACATTTTGTAGCTTTGTCATCAAGTTTTTTGCGGTACTGAGCATCCACTAAAGCATAAGCAACACGGCCAAATACACGTAGATGACTTATATCGGGATTTCTGCCTTTCCACTCTTGATACGGAGTTAGATTACTCACTGCCTTGGTAGGAGAAATATTTAGAATGTAGGCTGCTGTAGCAACAGCCTCTCCCCAAAACCTTTAAGTAACACCTCTTGCTTTCATTATACTTCTGGCAATCTCTACAATTGTGCGATTTTTTTGTTCCGCAATGCAATTCTGTTGCGATGTGCGAGGTGCTGTCAACTCTCGAAATATATAATTACTTTTACAATAAGTATTGAATTCTTGTGACATGAATTCACCTCCCATGTCTGTTCGAAGTGTCTTGATCATGCACTCTCCTCGTTTTTCCACTAGAGACTTAAACTTCTTAAAACAATCAAATGCCTCAGATTTAACACATACGACTATAATCTTCAACAAGTAGGAAATAACGATTTCCACCCAACGTTTCCACCGACATTGGACCACATAAGTCTGCATGAATTAATTCTAAACATTTTGAAGCCCTCAAAGCCTTGCCTATTGGAATTGTTTGTCTACTCAGTTTTGCATACACACAGCCTTCACAGAAACTGATATTACTAATTTTAGGCAACCCAAAAACCATATCTTTTCTTTCTAGTAATTGTAATCCTCTGAGGTGTAAATGACCATATCTTAAATGCCACAAATTCTCTGTAGACAATTCATGTCCTAAAAGATCATGACTATGCCTCACATCAAGCGAAAACATTCTATTTAAGGTCATTCGAACATCAAAATATTTTTTTACCAGATTCCTTGTCATAGATGCTATAATAATGATTATCAAACATAATTGAATAACCATTAACCATCAATTGACCAACACTTAGTAAATTATTTGCCAAACAAGGAACATATTGAACATATCTAAGTAATTTTGTGCGACCGGATGATGTTTTAAAAGAAAAAGTACCTCTACCTTCAACCTTGATAGACTCATCATTCCCTAGACGCACTTCTGATTTTAGTGACTCGTCAAATTCCTTAAACAAATATTTCATGCCACCCATATGATTTAAGCATCCACTATCAATAAACCACAACTTATTTGGAGAATTTTCAAGTACCGTTTGAGCCACAAAAAAAATATTTTCTTCTTCTTGATGTTTAGCAACTTCAGTGAATTTAATTTGTCTACCTTCATTTTGCTTCTTCCAGCATTCAACTGCTCTGTGTCCATATTTTTTGCAATAATGAAACTGTATGTAACTTTTGTTTTGACACTGATCACTAATTTGTCCTCGACCTCTACCAAAACCACGACCCCGTCCACGAAAACCACCTTGTTCTCTGCCACGACATCCGAAATTCTAGGATCTACCATTAAAAGAGGACTCTTCTTTCACTTGAAAAACCTTTTCTTCATTCTTTTCACCTAATCGACTCATCCTATCTTCATAAGCTAACAATGAACCCGTCAATTCATCAAACGTATAGGTGGTGAAATCTTTAGTTTCCTCAAGTACTGTAACCAAAGGATTATAATATGGGAGTAAGGTTCTCAGGATTTTTCTTACTACTGTTGCATCCATAATTTCTTCGCCTAGAGATCTCATTGCATTAACAACTCCAGACATTCTAGTTAGATAGTCTTGGACAGGCTTTTTTTCTTTCATTTCCAACAACTCAAAACTACGACATACTATTTGTAATTTAATAGTAATCACCTTCTTATCTCCGAGATACTCTTGTTTGAGGATGTCCCATGCTTGTTTTGATGTGCTTGTTGCTGCAATCCGTGAAAATATGGAATCATCAAGAGCTTGTTGGATAAAGAATAGAGCTTTTGCATCTTTTTTTTGATTATCCCGTAACTTCTGGTCGGGATCTTTTGGCTTCTTATCTTCAAACCCAGTTTCAACCAAATCCCACAACTCTTGAGACCCGAACATCATTTCCATCTTAAGACTCCAGAACTGATAATTTTTTTCTTTGAATTCCAGAATTAAAGGGCTAGAATTTGTTCCATTTCCATTCATGATTCGCTCAATGTGTTTGTTTCACTCTTTCTCTCTCACTTACTGTACTTTGATTATTTTGAAGATGTCTTGCGGTAGCTTACTTCCTTGTCTGGCTCTGATACCAAAATTGTTAGAGAAAAGAAAAAATGAACACTTAACAGAGAGTAATTCTCAATTTTTCATTTCCTTAATTAATATAGCAACAAGCGTAGAAAGATGAATATAATAGGAACAAACAACTACTGCCTAAAAAACAGGAAGCTTGACTAAGGAAAATGGGTAGACACCAGCACCCACAAAATACTCAACTGCTTAACTCCTAATACTTGACTGAGTAAAACTCAAAGCCACGTTTATTTTTTACTGATAAGAAAAAAAACTACCAACTAGGAATATATAGAAATAACTAACTGTTGTTGAAGCACTAGTCAAACACGACATTCTTCAATCACCGTCAAACGGAGAAGCCATTGGGACACAACTTCTCTTGCACAGCAACTAAGCAGTGAATCAACCTCCAGGTCGTACCTTGTTTCGATCCAGGTAAGAGCCTCCTTGATTGTTATAGCTTCTGCCAACTCAGGCGCAACTGCACCATGCCTGGTTAACGTATAAGCCTGCACTAGCTCACCAATATATTGTGTTTGGTTGGGGTGAATGGAATGGAATGGAATAAATGAAATTAAAGGAAATTAATAGGAGTTGGGGTGATGATTGAAAGAAAATGAGATAGTGCAAAATTGTTATGATAAGAATTGTGAAGAAAATGAATGTAATAAGAAATAGAGCATTCCATCTCAAATTGGGATGTTTAAATTATAGTTTAGGTGGTTATGAATGAAATGGTTCGAAGAATAAATTTTTTGAAATTTTAGTCATTTTATATTACATATCTCATTCCATTTCTTTCATTCTAGCCAAACACAACATTGGAGTCTCTAGCAATCATTCCAACACCAAAAGGATTCTACTCACTAAAAATTGCTACATCGACAATGAGCTTGATTTTGTCCACATGTGGCTTAACCCAATTTTATGCTCCATCTCCTTCAACTGTGTTTTGAAATAGATCCTAAATAGAATAACTTTGGGCGATTTTCCGTTGTACATTAACTTGGATTATTTCCAAGAGCTGATGCCAGAAAATTTTCAATCTAAAAATAAAAAGCTTTGTAAAGTTTACTGGCCAAACTTTGAGGTTAGGTAAGAAATCCCCACCCCTGCTTTCAAAACATTGCTAGGTTAAAATCTCTAAAATCATGAAACTGCACTCCACCTGTAGATTTATGTCTGTTGATACGGTTCCAATTCATCCAACTTATACCTTTGTTGTTATTGGGCTTTTTATTCCACCAGAATTTGAATATAGATCTTTCCAAATTTTTCGCAATTTCTAAGGGCAACAAAAAAATGCTCATTGCATAACTGCGTAGAATTTGTGTCACAGGCTTTACTAACACTTCCTACCCTGCTTGTGACAACCATCTCCCATTCTAACTCTGCACTCTCTTATTAACTTTTTCAGTCAGAAAACCCAGAGAAGCAGCCTTATTCCGATTCAACATGCTCCGTAAACCAAGATATGTACTTTTCTAATCAGCTTCCACCATATTTAACACATGACAGATAGCTTCACAATTTACCTGGATAAAAATAGAGCCAAAACAACACCGAAGACTTCAGTAAATTTACCTTTTGACCTGCTGTTTTCTCGAAGGAATGTAGTAAATTTAGGAGTCTCCTTGCTTCCTCCTCGTTAGCTTTACAATATATGTAACTATCATCTGCAAAGAGCATATGTGTAGTACTTAGAGCATTTTTACAAATTCTAACCCCTTGCAACCCTCCTTGTGATTAATTTTTCCGAAGCAGAGTTGATAAGCCTTACGCATATAAGATGAATAGATAAGGCGATAGTGGGTTTTCTTGGCGATTGCCTCGGCTCGAAAAAATTGGCCCTATCCCTTTCGCCCCATTATTAATCTAATAAAAGGCCGAACTTACGCATTATAAGATTAAATGAACCCACCATTCTTGAAATCCCATCTTTTGTAAAATAGCTCTCAAATAGCCCCATTCGACCCTATCATAGGCTTTGCTCGTGTCAAGATTTAGAGCCACAAAACCCTCATTTCCCCGTCTCTTTCTCTTTAAGTGATACATAACTTCATAAGAGATCATAATATTATCTGAAATGAGCCTTCCCAGAATAAAAGCGCTTTAAGTTTCCAACACTACAAAACCAAACATCCCCCTCTTACGATTGGCCATGACTTTTGTGATTATTTTTACAAGCACGTTGCATAAGGAGATAGGCCTCAGATCCCCTGCTGATTGCAGACTTTTCTTCTTTGGAATTAGGACAGCATTAGTCTCATTTATGTCTACCAGTAGAATTCCATTCCAAGAAAAATTCCTAACCATCTCTATTACATCCTTACCTCCAATTGCCTAGTGTTTTTGAAAAAAAAAAGGCCAGGGTCATTCCATCAGGCCCAAGGGATTTTTCTAGGTTCGTTTAAAATAAAGCTCATTTAACCTCCTCATCTGATATTAGTTTCAGCAACTCTTCATACTGAGCCTCTGTGATTTTGGTCGGAATATAACTCATTACCTCATCCAAATTATCTTGTAAAGACTGGAATAAATCTATGAAAACCCGGTAATCAGCTCTGCTAAGCCACTATCCCAATCTCACCACTGGCCTTCTGCATATTTGAGCTTATGCATTTGATTATTGTGTCGTCTACTGCTAGCAAAGGTGTGAAAAACTTGTTGTTCTCGTCTCCAGATTGCAACCACAATTGCTTCAAATTGCCTCCGGAATATTTCTGGTTGATCTAGAATTAACCTTAAACTCTTTTTCACCTCCTTAAAATGTTTCTTGGACTGAATATCACGTTTACTGCGTAGTCGTTTCAACATAGCCTTGTATTCTCTAATTCAACAATTAAAATTTCCGGTCACATCTTTACCCCACAAAGCCAATTTTTCAACACATACTTTCACTTTTTTCTGAATACTAATCTCATTATCTGCCAAACTATCCTCAACCAACGGTTTACACTTTGGTGTGTTTTGCAGAACCCGCCTTTGTCAAGTTTTTGGCCCTCTAGTTTCATTATTCTAAGAATCTTCATTATTTCATCCTCTTGCAAAGACTTATTTTTTATCCCATCATTAATGGGGTCTTCCACTCTACATTTTTTTGGATCCAAAATAATAAACTCAATAGATTTATCTACCGTGACTTGCTCTCTGCCGGTTTCGTTGATTAAATTTTTATTTGTTGCTTTGTATACATCCATTACTCCCTCAGGCCTGTCAATCCCATGACTTACGTTAGTTACCCATTTTTAAGGATCTCCATCAACCCCGGGATTGTTTCCCCTTGTAGCACCAGCTTTGTTAACCCCTTTCCTTGCACTGTTTTCTGATTCTATCACTCGAAATGTTACCAGAGATTGACCTCCCTGCCTTGACCACTTAGCTCCAATTGTGTGGTTCCTACGTCTAGGCTCTGCTCTCATCCACACACCGTATGGTTTCTCAATCATCTCCAATGGTGTCTCAAAAATCTTTTCACATAAATTTTCATTATGACCTACCAACCACATATGAAACAAAATGTTGGCACTCCTTAATATTTGAAATTTACCCGGCACCAATTCTCCTCACTTCGCTTCATTTTCATTCTTTTCTTAAAGGTTTATCCAAAGTAATTGATACCCTAACTTAAAAAATTTCTCAGTAGCTCAATAAAGTTATTTGGGTCTAATTAGGCAAAACTACCAATATAATTTCCAACATCTTTCACGACTCGCTGAGACATTAATCCTGAATGCATTCAATGCAGTTGGACCCAAATACCTGACCTGTTAATATCTATAGCCCTTAGGTTATCACTTGTTTACAATCTTCCAACCACTAACTGAAATCTGCCAAATGTTCATGGACTACCCTCAACAACACGTTTGATGTCCACTTCATGATAGAACTACAAATTATATCGACTTGAATCTAGTTCTTTCACATACATTCCTTGTCACAGCTTCCATAGTGATGCCATCTTGTGTTGCATTGCCTAGAAATCAATTAGAGATTTCGTTAAAAACCTTCCCACTAAGCACCACCTTGTATCAATTTTTGACAAGTCTTCCCTACTTCCTTCGTAAAGTAATCCTCCTTCCTCCTCATCTTCGATCCTTATCACAGCAAAACTCTCCTCCATATCGCCAACAAGTAGTCTTTAAACGAGAAGATTGAAAACTAGCTAATCACTTTAATGGCCCATTAAAAATTCAGGAAAAAGAAATTAGACTAGTGGCGTATCAGTTAAAGCTTATAGTGGGCTCATGTATCCATCATGTTTTTCATATATCACTGCTAAAGAAGAAGCCATGCGCTCTTCAGGACTCAAAACCAGATCTTCCACCCAACACTGATGACGGAGCAACATTCGTGGAAGAATGTTTGGTCAAATAAAAACATATGTATGTTAAGGATGCTACTTGGAAAATCACCTAGAGTTTTTGGACACATACATAACGTGAACATTGTGGACAAGGTTCCAATCAAAAAGGGAGGAAATGATTAGCAGAGGAGATCATCACGCCGAGATGTACCAAATCCTAAATATTTGGTATGAAAAGCACCTACTAGTAGTACAACAGTTTTATTATGCTTGCGCATGAATAGGTATGTTTAGTTTTTTTTTTTTGTCAAGAAGCACTTTCACGTGGATGAATTGTACCAAAATACAATGCCCGCCGTGAAGGGGATTCTTTCATTCGAGAAAGTCTATTTTCTAACCGAAGGGCATGTAAAATGTCCCCGAAAATTTAGATAATAAAACAATCATGTCTAAACACAGAATGAGATAAGAACCTGCAAAACAACATAAAACAAAAAAATAGCATTTAACGCTAGCTTATAATTATATATATATATATATATATACACACACACACACACACAAAATATAGATACCAAACAAAACGTATAATATAAAGAATTAAAAAGTAACGTCTAACCAAAGGTTATTCCTTTGGTTAGATACTAATTTTACTAGTTTATCCTAATGATACATCATTAATAAAATTATAAGAATATTAATAATACAATTATCGTATAACATTTTGGTATACACCAACGTATAACAATTTTGGTATACACCAACGTATAACATTTTGGATACTCCAACAATCATATACATTAACGTATAACATTTTGGTATACACCAACATATAACATTTTGGATACTCCAACAATCATCAATGCACCATTGAACCGGAATTAAAAGTACAGTAAAATACTTAAATAAAGATTTAATATTTAAGACACAATTAAACCAAAATTGAAGTCCATTAAAAACTCAAAAATTACAATTAATTATGATTGACCAAAAGTTGAAGGAGTTTGAATTGTGTTTTACAGAATTCAAGGTAATAACTAACAGAAAAGAAAATTAAGGAAATTTAGTAAGAAATATCATCAATTAAATAATTGTATCACGTCATTATATTACTCTATCACACAAAATTCAATTACAAATAATAAGTCAAGCCTAAAATCTTGAATCTTGATCAATTAACTATCAATACCATCACAGCCCAAATGTTTAATCAAAGCATTCAAAATACAACCCTCAGATATGATTGTAGCAGAAGAATATGAGGAAAAGAAGTTACACGTACACACACCTATATTATCTCTCCTTGCGAAATATGAAATTAAAATTATTATGGTTTACATATCTTTATCTCATCCCTCCCAGTTTGATCCTCCAAATCTTTACAACTATTTGATTCCCTTGATATAGTTCATTTTTAATTATAAAACCCCATGACATCATGCCAAAGGTCCATGAGGGCCCTAACTAGGTGGCCACAATGGTCCCTATTGATAATTCCCACCCCATTGTAGTTCTCGCTGTTCTTCCTTCCCGTGGAGAGGATTTA